>JZLH01S0102640.1:860-14777 GCA_001188425.1 Eucidaris tribuloides
CACCCCCCCCCCCCCGGGGCCACTGCGCCACCATGTCAGCATGTAGGCTGGCATGGTGCAGCGCAATAAATGTCTGTGAAAAACACGGCGAATGTGTCGGAAAGAAACCTTCTCGTTCAGGAAGTAGACTCCAATAATTTAACAAAATTTCCTGCCGGATATGTGAAGTATAAAGCTGCAACGTGCAACTTACAATCACGAGTGAAGGTGTTTTCGTTTCTGCAGTTCTGAGAAAAGTTCAGAGTTATAGATATCGACCCGTAAGTTATAGATCTAGTCAAATTGATTCCTGAACACATCCCATCATCACACACTCGCAGCGCGCTGCTCATATTTATAAGTATGCGTGTAGGACGACGCGTACGCGTCGTGGTGAACGGACAATATACTTTTGTGCATGAAGTAATAGTGGCCATCTTTTACACAGTCATGCCATGGGCCACGGAACAGTACAAAACTCAAAAGTAGATCTACATTCCTGACATTATACTTTGAACATGTTGAAACATATTGCATTGATCGACTGTAAAACCTCAGTGAGAAAATAGTACACTTGACTAAACTGATAAAATAACAATCAATGGTCAATATCAATGGAGCTTACACTAACGTCAAACATGCAAAAGGTTGGACACGACAGTGATTGAGCTGCAATGGCGCTATGCATGCAAAAACGTACTGACACCCTATACAGCTCTGCATCGCAACGCACGTCAATGGCATGAATGAACATGATGAATGCACGCACACTGTACGATTTGTGTCAAACGGCTGATAACATTCCGGAGCGAAGCAAACGTTTGTGTGGAAGATACAAATTTCATACAAACCACTCATCACTTACCATAATAATATTGGTTCCATATCAGTCCTGAAGATAACAGTTCTGCCGTCAAAAGCATGTATTTCAAGCTGAGAGAGAGAAACAGGCCTACACACGTACACGTTTCTGTTGCTGCTTGCTTGCAATTGCCTGTACAGTACAGCTGTAATGCAAATTTAACTGTCATGTGCCCGCATCACGTGCTGACACTTAATTGCATACAATGCCAATTCTCGTGTATCATACAAGGGTCGCCCCCCCCACGGAGCCCAAAATCAACCCATAGCAGAAAATGTTAAATTCATCAACTTAAAATTCATAAAAATCAGATATTAATTAGAAGCATTGAACCAACACTCAATGATTAACAATTACTCCTCAATATAGATCCTCAGCGAAATTTATTGTTACGACATTTATCAACGCAATTCCCCTTATACAAATTCCTGTCTATTTCACCGCGCATTTGCCTGTATACTTGAATTTCAAAGCATATATCAATCGACACAAAAAATATGCCTACAAATCAATAATTTCCTTTCACGCGAGTAACACCAACAATATACCACTCAAACCCCTATCAGAAAACATTTATTTACATACTAATCAAATCCACCCCTCTTGGCACCGCCATTCAAATTAACATTTCTTATTCTTGGGGTTAGTGATGCCAACATTTCTGCCATTTCGTCTTATTTACCACAGCGTGCAATTATATACCTCACTCCATCTTACGATGTATCAAAATTTAATAATATTCAATAAAGCCCAAATTACTTATATTTTCATGAATAAATAGCAAAAAACAGTCTGTCGCTTCAGTATTTCAACCTATGTACAATTATGTGCGTAATTTAAAACCGCATTCTGAAACACAAAAACACACTTGTAACTTCACAACGCCAGACACAGATTGTTCAGTTTCCAACTATGCTGGAACTTATGTGCGTAAAAAAAGATCTGAAATCCCACAGCTGTGACAAAACACTATAGACCACAGGTTTACACATTTAGTTTAATATGTGACAGCCTGTGTAAAACAGAGTCACAGAATGTGCTTCAGATCTTCAACTGCTTCGCCAATTATGTGTAAACCACACTAAACTGAAATACCACACTGTGACACTAGAACACATGTCTTTTAACACATAGTTCAATACGATCACACTCTTGCGTATTTGCATGCTGCCAACTCTGCTGTTCAGTTATGCCAACATGTGGAATTATAGTGGATAAACTATGTCCGCTCTAATTCCACACGGACAACACTCTGACAATATTAAACATACACTTTTATACATAACACACCGTTGGAATAAACATAGATCACAGTGGTCAGTATTTCAACTGATCGTGGAATAAATGTGGCTCAAACCTATAATACTGAAATACCCACTGCTGGAAAACACTGATGAACACAGCGTTACACATATTCAATCACGATCACCTGTAGTATTGTGTAGCACTCTGTGTTCAGTATGCAACATGTGGGCAATTTTCCTAAACTTTATGTAGTCTGAAATATCCACCTGTGCCACAACACTGTCCCACATAGTTAACACATAGTTACACATAGTTAAATATGTGAACACACTGACGCCACACTGTTATTTCCATAGGAAATGGTCCCCTTTTCATCAAAATGATTCTTAGACATGGGTCCCATTTTCCAAATTCCCAAATTTTTCGGCGCGTTTCGCGTGCAAACACCCACAATTTTCAAATTTTGGCGCACTTTGTGCGCAACCATATGGCATTTTCAAATTGTCGGCGCGCTTTGCGCACCATTTTTTTTTAACCCTTAGATATGGGTGCCTATTTACGGGAAAAGTACCCTTAGATGTGGGTATGGGTTCGGAGTTCTCAGCGGCACACCCCCGTCCGACTATGATCTGAGTAGCCCCCTCTCCCGAAACAAATCTCACACTTTCATAGTTATTATAGAACGAACGCAGGGTCAGTGTACTATTAAGTTTTTTGTTTTGTTTTTTACACATAAACATGTACATCAAACACGAAACTGCACACACCGTACAAACGAAGCGAGTCATTATGAAGTTCAGTGCAAGGGTACATATGTACTAGAATTCAATGAAAGGACGGGTGGTTTGCATATCAATTAAGAAACCCTTTGGAAATTACAGGAGTATCTTGAGTGGTTGACTACTTGACCTACATGCTCAGATAATGTATAATATAATAGTGGTGATCATTTACTTGAGAATTTTCCAGTAAACATATTGGTTCAAATTAGTTAGGAAAGTTCTGTGTTGATCATTTAATATTCGGAAAATGAACATGAAATTATCTATTTTGTGTCATCAGTAAGTGTGCTTACTTATGATTTGATAATAATTGTAATGTTAAATGATTCAATTGTGCTGTAAAATTATATATGATGCGTATATTGTTTTAACCCTGCAGATACGTAATCTTTGTTTTATAATTTGATTCTCTGACTTTATGTGTTTGTGTTTTATGCTACATCTTGATTGCATTGTATTATGCGATTTTACTCAATAACATCTTCATGAATGAATATAATTGAAATGGGAATAAGAATTAGTATGATTTGAAAAGAGAGTAAATGAAGAAATTGCTGCGTGTATGTGCTATTGAAAAAAATCCGTTTTTATTGCACCTGTGGGGCAGTGAGGTATGGGGGTGTCATGGGGCCCCCAATCGGGTGCCCCCCCCCCCCAATTAAAAAAAAAGCGATAGCCAAAATGTGTCTCGCCCAGTTTCGCGTACACAGAAACTTTCTCAAAAAGTTAACATTGGGCTCAAAAAGGTCGTCGACACCTGCTAGTGACCTTTGACCTTGTGGCGACTTTCAGCTCCCTATGAGACATCTACCACCCATGTTTAGTCACAATTGGGCAAATGGGGGCAAAGTTATGGGCCATAATCAAAACTTGCTCAAAAAGTTAACATTGGGCTCAAAAACGTCGTCGATCCCTGTAGGTGACATTTGACCTTGTGGTGACCTTCAGCTCTCAATGAGACATCTACCCCCGAAGTTTGGTCACAATTGGGCAAATGGGGGCAAAGTTATGGGCCATAATCAAAACTTGCTAAAAAAAACTTAACATTGGGCTCAAAAAGGTCGTTGACCACTGTAGGTGACCTTTGACCTTGTGGTGACCGTCACATACTTCTAAATTTAAAGTTCTGTATGATCAATCTTCCATCCAAGTTTGATTGAAATCGGAGCATTTAGCACAGAGTTATTCAAGTTTTTGTCAGCGTAACGGACGGACGAACGGACGGACAGACGCCAAAGTGATCCCTTATAGTCTACCTCCACCTCGGTAGTCTCGACAAAAAGGAAAGGAAGAAAAAGGAAAAAGGACATTGGGACGAGCCGAGTTTGAAATCTCAAAATTGTACTCTTGCTGGCCATTTCATGAAACCGAATAATGTTAGTTTCAATACTCTGACGAGTAAAGCGTTGTTATGATTGTTTTGTTTATTGATCGTTGAAATGTTTGAGAATATGGATATTCCTGTTATGACATATTTTAAATAAACAATTATTTGTGTTGTTCACCCAACTCACTCCTTCCATCCCAACGCTCAAAACGCTTGTTAAATGGACTGAAGCTGATTTTGGAACCTTTCTCGCCTGGTCAGGAAAATTTTGGGTTCTATTTCTATTGTGATTGTTAAAAAAAATTTAAAATTTACAGTGATTCACAATAAACAAGAATGCGTGAGTCGATTATAGTTTACGACCGAAGGTAATTCTCCCCTTTCCCCAAAAGGAATATTTTCGCTTAAAGCCCAAGTTTAGTTTTGGGGATTTTTTGTTATTTGAAAGCTTTATGCCCCAAAGTCATAACCCTGCAGTAATAGATTCTGAATGTCTTTAGTTTTTTTTTTAATTAATTAATGAAAAATCTCGTGGGAACATGCACCCCAAAATTTTACATTATAGCATGTAAAGGGTTAAAAAGGCTTTAACGTTACATGTGTTATACCTCATCTGAAAGAGGAGACGCAGCTCTTTCAAATGAGGTATTACTCATATAACGTTTTTAACCCTTTGGATGTTATAATGTAGAATATAGTCAAAAATATCGGGGGTCCCCCCGACATTTTTCATTAAATAATAAAAAAAACCCCAAAGACAGAAAAAAAGTTTTATGAGTTATACCTCATCTGAAAGAGCCGAGTCTGCTCTTTCAGATGAGGTATAACACATGTAACGTTAAAGCCTTTTTAATCCACTAGATGCTATAATGCAAAATTTTTGGGGTGTTCCCACGAGATTTTTCATTAATGTAATTAAAAAAAAAACTAAGACATTCAGATCTATTATTGCAGGGGTAATGACTTTGGGCATAAAGTTTCAAATGAACAAAAAATGCCCTAAAACTAAACTTGGGCTTTAAATACCGCAACGCTAGTTACACTCGCTACGCAACGATTACCTTTTCAATTTACAAGGCAACATAAATAAAAAAAAAATATCAAAGTCATAAGCAATTTGTGTGTAGAAAATCCCTCTCCAAATCATTAGCCACTGCGCATAACGTTTTGCCTGCGCAGCACTTCTGTATCCTAAAATTTAAATTTAGTTGCCAGCCACTGATGTGTCGTTGCAACGCTCAATTTCAAATAAGAAACAGGGGTTATATTACTGAATATCCAGGCCCATTAACTGTAACACTGCTCCTAAAGTAAGATTAATACACAGTATAAATATGTTCTTATCATTTCTAGAAGATTTCACCGCAAAAAATACAAGAAAAAGTGCAAATTATTGTTAGAATTTACTTTTATTAATTTTTAGCGTATTTCTTGTGGAGTGGTATCCTCCAAGTTGCAATGGCTAATATCCCAATGTGATACCCGCAAATTGAATAACACACAGTGCCCATGGTTGTTTTTGAAGAGTCATTTCGTATCATCTGTCAGGTCAGAATTGAAATGTGTGGTTGCTCAAAACTGTGTGCTCGCGGAACTATACTTGGCTAGCATGCAAGATACAATATTTCAGTAGTCACAAAGAGCGACACGTACAAAACAAGGAAACAAAGACGAGAAAGAAAAGAAGCAGCACAGAGGCAATAGAACAGTAACTAAACACAACAAAAAAGTAACTACCCCCCTTTTCAACATTACCATAACTTTTTTAACAAAACAAGTTTGTGCAAAATAAATTTGGCAAGAGTGTTCATACACTATTGGACTAACTTCTGTGTGAAAATGTGATTGGTCCGTTGGGTCATGCATGAATGAGCATGCATTTAAGGTGAAAATGCCACTTTTCAAAAGTCACATGAATCATCTCTTATGCCAAAATAATGGTAAATAATGACATTTTTTCCTTTATTTATAAAGTGTGCTCACTCAACCATGTCATGGTTACAACCTCTTATGTTCCTACAACACGTAAATATACATTTTGCTGAAAAAATTCGGATTTAAATTTTTTAGCAATAAACTTAATGGATTTTACAATTTCAAAATCGAGAAAGGGTGGGAATTTTTAAATTACGCTCACCAAAGCGTAAAATATGGAAACAGTGCCAAAGGACGTATGAGAGTAGTTGTTTAATCATTTCTTTATTGAAACAAAACGATAGATGATTAACGTAAATAGCGATTAATCATTCACCAGAAACAGAATTTGTCAAAATCCTGCATTAAAAACCCCCCAAAAATGACCCATGTGACTTTTGAAAAGTGACTTTTTGCCTGTAATATGTGCTCACTCATGCATGACATGACGGATCAAACACACTTTCTCACATAATTTAGTCAATTAGTGCAGGAACATCCTTGCCAAATTATTGTGCTCAACACCATTCTTTTTTAAAGTTATAGTATGTTGAAAAAGGGGGTAGATACTTTTTTTGTTGTGTTTATATAAAAAGATTGCAATACTTACAATTTCTTTAAAGAGGTAAGCCCTTGGAAGGCATCAGGATGCATTTCGCTGACACTGTTGTTGAAGATATGTCTGTGGCGGATTTCAGTTAAAAACAAAATCATAAGTTATATGCCAGCACACTGTGGTATTCCATGACGATGTCTGGAACAGGAGAATTACCTGTCTGTACTTTGTATAGTAATCTAGACAATAATTTTAATGCATGGGGATACTGAAACAGTCATGACACTCCCATATACAACTATAACACCATTACAAGAAGATCATTACCACAAAACGATTAGAATTACATTTAGAATGATCCAGTATTTTCTCAATTCCTTGAATTCAAGAATTTCCAGATGTTAGGTGAATTTTTTCCGTCCTTCATATTTTTTGTTTCGGTTTCAGAGAAACATAACAGAAATGTACTTATTTACAAAACTGCATGAATCTTATATGAAATTAAAGAGATTGACACCATGTTGTGCATTTGTGATTTCAATTGCCGTTACACGGGTTTTTATTGTATGGATCTTCTCGGGAACATGATGGGAAAATTGCCACTGAATGCTGTGTACACTTGCATTAATTATTTTATTCTCTCGCATCATTTATTTCGATTCCTTGCAACAATATATGAGTTTTTAAATGAAAGGGATTATTCAGAGAGGTGAAATGCGATGTAAAAGATTATTCATTTGTCTCTCTCTCTCTCTCTGTATTTTAGATCGCAACTGCTATTCTATAATTTTAACACCATGTCATTTTCATTTAAAATAGTGATAAAAATGTCCGCCTTGGTCTATTTAACATAACAATGTCAGATTTGTGAGCCTTGGTATTTGTTACTTGTTATCGTGCCAATGCCGGTAACCAGTTAAAGCCTGGTGGTATTGTCGCAGTCCGGATAGCTGTAGATGGCGTGTTCGAAACCGGGTTCATTTTTTCTGACATGTTTGTTAAACTTATAGATCAGCAGTTGCAATCTAAAAAACAGAGAGAGACAAATGAATAATCTATTACATCTTAATATGTGAGTTCTATTTCAATTATAAGGCAACCAGTCTTGCGAGGGACTTCGATAATTAGTAGATATCACGCAATAATCACGATATGCCTTGCAATGTAATTATCAAGCTTCCTTGCGAGAATTTTGAGTTTAGTGGCGTATCTAGGTAAAACTTCGCCCCTCTTCCAATATCTAAATGAGGTATGAAGGATCAATGTAAAGAAAGCGAAAGATTTGTATTGGAAGATGATGCATTTTCTCTACATATATAGATCGGAGTGTTCTTTCATTCTTTCAATTACTGTAGATTGACCACGACTGTGTAGTTTGCTAATCAATTTAAATGATAGTAAAATGTATGATTTATGTATACTGTGCAACCGATTCATCGTATTCCTCGTTTTCAGTGTGAATCTTTGAGGGTAAACCCATTCGCCTTGAGCACGCAAGATGCTAATCTATGTCATCATAATTATTCAGAAAACAGAAACACCAGAGAATACACCCGTTACACCCTGCTTTTTAAAGTGATAGGCTAACATTTTGGAGCTTCAATTAAAAAATATGTCAAACTTTGATATCTGAGCTATATAGTAGTGTTTGAATGGACAGATAAACACCAAAGAATACAAAGGTTTGGAAGTTTATGCTGCCACTGGCAAGATATGAATGAATAAACAATTAAAAGTCGGGGCGAGTAAAAATAGCCTAGATCTACACACAGTAAGTCTATGGGAAGAAATGGGGAGGTGAATCCGGCCAACTTACGATTACCACTTTTTTTAAGCACTAAATAATCATTTTGAAATACAATTTTTTCAGGGCTTCATTTTTAGACCTTATTAAAGACTCTGGTAGCATGGGGAATCATGTAGCTGATTTTTTTTTTATTGTGGTAAATGTTAGCTTATCACTTTAACCCTGCCACACCACGCTATCTATATGTATTTCATCACCACGATGGTGAGGTGTGACTTTCATGGTACATTTAATAAACCCAATTGTCCCTGTTGAATAGGAATATATTTGTGGAACTTTTGACATCGTGTAATGGGATATGTAAATGCAAGTTTTTAATGAAAATATATGAATATATATATATATTTTTGTGTATTTCTTTAATTTTAAACCTTACGTATTATATTGTTTTGGTTACTTAAATTCACTGCAATCATTTACCTTGAATAAATTAATCAAAGTGTAGTTTGAAAAAATAGTATCAACACTATTTCTTCCACGGACTATCCGTTCTACACCCGAATGCAAAATGCTGTCTTCTCGTGATGTATGTGACATGAAAATGTGACATCAATCTCCGTAACCGTATATGCAAGATATACAGATTTGGTATAATCCAAAATTATTTCGAAGGTTCGTTATTCCGAAGGTTCGAATACTCCGAAGGTTCGTTATTCCAAAGTTTCGTTATTCCGAAGGTCCGTTAGACCGAAAACGAAATAAGGTTCGTTAGTCCGAAGGTTCGTTAGTCCGAAAACGAAATAAGGTTCGTTAGTCCGAAGGTTCGTTAGTCCGACAAGGAAGAAAAGGTTCGTTTTTCCGAAGGTTCGTTTGTCCGAAAAGGAAATAAGGTTCGTTATTCCGAAGGTTCGTTAGTCCGAAAATGTAAAAAGGCTCGTTAGTCCGAAAATGAATAAAATTTTCATTCGCACTTTACGCTCGCATTGCCTGTTCGATGAGATACTTATATAGCTCAATAGGCTGAATTGGAGCTTAAAATATCCAGTTTTTAAGTCAATATACAAAACACATTTCAGCTCGGACATTGAGCGTTTGATTAGCAAATTTATTTTTAAAAAGAGTGCTCTGTAAAATGTCTCGTTTTATGGTCTGAGTATATCGAATTTTTCAGCTCGCGCTACGCAATCGCATTATTTGATTTGTAAAGTACTTATTCTATTCATGTATTCCATAAAGTTCTCAAAATATCACTTTTCAGGTCTGATTGTCAAAACTTATCAGCTAGCGCTGCGCGATCGCATTTTGATTAGTGAGATATGTATACTTCTATACATGTATGAATTCTAACAAACTACTTAAAATCCCCCTTTCATGACAGTTTATCAAAAATTTCGGCTCGCGCGAGCGCAAAATTAATTGTTAAAAATTTATTAACCCATGCATCCTATTCATAATTACAAAAGTGCTTAAAATGTCCAGTTTTCAGGCCTTCTATCAACAAATTTCGCGCTCTCATTAGGCCTATTATTAAATGAGATAATATCCTTTCAAGGAATTCCTAATCCTTAAATTGCCCCTTTTTCAGATTGGAATATAAAAAATTTTCAGCTCGCGATTTGGAAGAGGAATTGGAAGATAGTTATCCTTTTCATATGATGAAAAAATGTGCTTTGAATGTCCCGTACCTAGGTCCAAAAAAAAATCAGCTCGCGCTTCGCGCTTGCATCATTTATTAAGTGGGATCCATATCCTCTTCACAATTTTTCCTATACATAGTGCTTGAAATAGTGTTTAAACTGACCCTTTTCCAGATCAGAATATAAAAAAAAAATCTGCTCGCGCTTCGCGCTCGCATTATTCATGTAGGAAGATACACATCCTTTTCCTGATTACAAAATATGATTTAGGTCTAAATCTCAACATTTTTGCGCTCGTGCTTCGCGCTCGCATCAATTGTTTAGTAATAATAATACTAATAATATTCCGTTCTTGTATAGCGCATAACACGTAGCTTATAGCACTTACCTCCCATATGCAAAAAAGCAATACCATTCCGATAGCTATCGGATAGTCATCCGATGGTTATCGATAGCTTTGGCAAGTTGTTTGGTCAGCTATCAGCAATCATACGTACCGGATGTCTTCTGATAGTTTCTTGGGCAGTATCAGCAAGACATCGGCTAGCCGATGGCCACTTGAAACTATTTGAAGCACAATCAACAAACTCAGTTTGAAAAAGCATCTCATCAACCATCAGAGAAGACATCAGCTATGCGGATTGTCTTCTGATGGCTAAAGCAGTAGATCAGGATGACATCGAGCAAACTTAGTTTCTAAAAAAAACAGTTATCGGAAGCCATCATGGTATTTTGTCAGTACAAAATTGGCGGGAAAATTCACAGGTTCTACAAATGGAAATGCACAAGCTGCCTACACCTGAAGCATTACAGTGTGGTGCAATTCTCTACAATTCTGGCTAAACTAAACATCTTTGAGTGTATAGCAAGTTAGGACTGATCGCTTTGTGTCAAGCTACAGTAAGTGACCAAATTTGTCTTAATTTTATTTTATATTAATCATAAAATGTAACATCCAAAGAACATCAAAGGTTTGATGCTAGATCATGGTACTAAGCATGATCATTCATTGCCAGTCCCGGTGCTTGAGTTTTGTGTAGCTGATAGGTAGAGGAGTGTTCAATTTGCAGCTTACACGCTAATTGTGTCTTGTATGGATCTATGTACTGGAGTTGCGTATGTATGTGTGGCCTCATATGCCATTATTTACAGGTGTTACTTCGTTGATTGGATCCAGTAAAAGAAAACTGGGAATAGAATTCAATTTGCCCTTTTTAAAAACAAAAGAGTTGAAAATATATGATGTCATTCAGGAAAATTACTAAGATATGGCAATTCAGCATTATTACAGATCATTACATTCAAGCAATTTTTTGGGGCAACTTTGGGGCCCTCATCCCCTGAAATATCTTATCGTTCTGAACCCATTTGTGCAACAGCGTCACACTGAAGTGCAACAGTTTGAATTTGAATTAGGTACGTTTTCTTATCAGTTTGCGTAATCACACATAAATTTGCCATTACATGTTTGCTTGACCCATGTGCGCAGTTGCCAATGGAATTTGATTTGCATGTGAAAGTTGCCATCCGATAGCCATCGATGGCATCATCGATAGTCATCGGATGGCTTACTAGGATGGATACCATCGTAACTATCGGACGGCATTTCATATGCAAAATTAGGATACCATCAGCAGGCCATCAGCTACGGATGGCTTTGCGGATGGTACTTAATTTGCATGTGACATTGCATTCCGATAGTTATCGGATGGCCATCATCCGTAGCCACCGATGGCATCATTTGATAGCCCATCGATTGGCATCATCCGATAGCTATCCGGATGGCCAGCCGATAGCCTCTTGCAGTACACCACTAAGGCATTGAGAAATGTTACCCATCGAGCAGGCCATCAGTAGTGGACGGCTGCGGAATGGTATCTAATTTGCATCGTGAATTGTCATCGATAGTTATTCGGATTGGCATAGTATCGACTAGCTATCGGATGGCAAGCCGAAGCCATCCGCAGTGCACAGTTTTTATTGCTATGGGCTATGCGCGCGTTTATTATTACCCACATGGTCATGACAGCGCTACATTTAAGCCAAGAGCTGTTACGCGCTGTTGAAGCTATAAATGCCCCCAGGTACCCATTATTACACCTGGCTGGAGAGCAGCCAAGCCAGATAAAAATGTGCTGACTGAAGACATTAATGCCGTACGTACCATATCCTGTGCATGGATTACAAAAAAGTGCTATAGAATGTCCAGTTTTAAGGTCGGATATCAAATTTTTCAGCCGCGCCTTAGGCGCTTGCATTATTTGATGGTTAAAACATTTATCGTCTTCATGGGTAACTGCAAACAGTCCTTAACAGGTCCCTTTTTGATCAGGCCAGTATATTAAAAAATAAATGTATATAGTATATACAAACACATATAAATTTAATGCGAAATAAGTGTGTCTTGCCACCCCCCCCCATTCCAAAAAGCTGGCTACGATGGCTGCGGATGGCTGTTTTGCCCCGCCCCCCAGCCAAAAAAGGGGGATCGACGCCCCTGTTTGAGGTCTTAATCACTCCTATTCTGGTCCGAACAATCCCCCACTCCCCCCCCCCCCGCGCAGAGCGACATCTTTTTACGTTTCTAAGTGGTAAACATTTAATGAAGAATGCATCTTTTAGTAGAAATGTTGAACTTGGACAAAACGATTTCAAAATGCACCAATACTCCCCCAGCGAAATTTATAGGTCTGGCAATAAGAGATAAACATGATATCGATTCTTGCATGAAAATGAACTAGCCCCATAAGCTTATGATCACCCCTTTGAAAGAATTCTGCATATTTAATCGCCCCTGGTAATGACAGATCATCCCCTTCCCACCCTCATAACAATTGAACAGCAACGATGATTCTACTCCCTCCCCCCCCCCCTCCACCACGCCTGCCCCTTCCGGTTTTGCCGGCTTCGCCACAGATTATTTCAGTTTCGGACTAACGAACCTTATTTCGTTTTCGGATTAACGAACCTTCGGAATAACTAACCCTATTTTATTTTCGGATTAACGAACCTTCGGAATAACGAACCTTATTTCGTTTTCGGATTAACGAACCCTCGGAATAACGAACCCTATTATATTTTCGGATTAACGAACCTTCGGAATAACGAACCTTCGGAATAACGCCACAAATGTTCGGATTAACGAACCCTTTTTCGTTTTCGGACTAACGAACATCGAGGTATAGGCAATTTACGTGTTTCGGAATTACAAACCTTCGGAAAAACGAACCTTCGGAATAAAGAACCTTCGGAATAACGAACTGTAACCCAAAATTGGGAATTTCAGTTTAACACCAGATGAGTTCAGGTGATAAGTGTATGGCGGCAACCGAACCTGCATTACGGAATAGCACGCGAAACATGGGGGGGGGGTATATCCTCCCATCTTATAAGTGTAGTATTATTATATTTTATTATTTATTATTATTATATTATTATTATTATTATTTTATTATTATTATATCTTATTATTATTATATATTAATTATTATATCATTCACAATATACTCCGCTTTTCCCATTAGGCCCAAACCGCTTACAATTGCTATGCAACTATGTAATTTAAAACTACAAACTGCTAAAAGATGGGTTTTATGCCTTTTTGAAATAGTAATTGATGAAGATTGTCTATTGTAAGTGGCACTCATCTCAGTATTTTGAGTGACACGGTAAACGTTCTATCACCGGCTAATTGCGAGTAACTGTTATGTGAGAGCGGAGAGGGTCACTAGCTGACCTAAGTGATTGGTGGGTGCTATATTATAAATTATCAACAATTTGCGCAAGTACTCTGGAGCCTGCGTTATGAGTGTTAGTGGAGACAACACAGAGTATTTGAAATATTTCTGTTTCAAGGAGCCAGTGTATG
>JZLH01S0102651.1:578-18745 GCA_001188425.1 Eucidaris tribuloides
CAATTCATAATATATTTTTTTGCAAAGTCGTTTATCATTTAGCGATTTTACTGTCCCAAAAGAATAATAAAAACTTATCAAATTTCATCGTAACTAACTAGGATTTTTTTAATTGAAATATCTTCTTTTCTTGTATATCATTTATTTAATTCTTGGGAATTGAATTTATCGTAGAATTTTCACTATTTGTATTCTTAAACAGTGTTGTAACTTATAAGAAATGGACAAAATATTTTTGATCAGAGTTTGAAACTCTTTTTTTCTTCGGAGATAAAATCTGATAAAATCTTCGGTATTTTGAACAGAAATTTTCCCTACTGTGAAATGAATATATACTCAATTCGATAACCACATTTTCATCTATTCACCACGAGACATTCATAGTACTGTAGGCCCTACACAACATTTTAAGCATCAAATCCCATGGGTAAGCGTGTGCAATTTTCGTTCGCAAACACAACACAGACATACACACACACACCATACACACTCACGCACACGCACACACATACACACACACACACACACGCACCACACACACACACACACACAGCACACACACACACAAACACACAACACACACACAACACGCCACACACTACAACACGCACACCGCACACACACACACGACACGCACAACACACACACACACAACACACACACACACACACACACACACACACCACACATTCAAACAACCACAGATACATGACTCACATCTAGCATTAAGCATTGATCAAACACCAACATGGATAGACATGAGAAGTAAATTAATTTTCAATTCGCTACCAACACGCAAAACGTTCGCCAAGAAAGGGCCTCACTTATGGTAGATCAATGGAAATGATTGGTGACTTATCGCTTCCGTCCTGTTAACGAATAAAACGCTCGCATTGCAACTTCAGAGCGTACGCGCTGCGTATGGTTCGTACGTTTGGCATACGCCGATAAATTTTAAGCATGCTTAAAATTTTTCAGCGTACGGAACGAACAACAACGTACTGTCGCGTATTAAAACGAATAGCAACGACGTCAAAGCGATCCTCAAACGAACTGATAGCGTGTGCCGACGAATGTCAAAATGTTCATTCGCAATGGATACGCAATGCCAATTCGTCATAGTGTGACGAGGCTTTAGGGAAATACAACAATAAAGGTAATTAAACATTTTCACATAAAGTAACCACTATTTTTCTGTATCGATAAAATGTCGATATACAGTATTTAGGAATCGAGTTAGTTGTATCTTATACCAGGTAGTGGTATAGGTTTAGGAACTTAGGTTAGGGAATAGGTATAGGTATTGCAGTAAGCTGCAGGATGTTATAGATCGATCCAATGTTTGATTTATAATAATAAGCATAAAACAAAAAAGAAACACATTTTCTCCAATCGATTCAAGTGTAGATTTCTACTGGTTTTCTGATGGGCTTCTACTGGTTTCTACTGGTTCCAATGGGAATTTCTACTGGTTCCAATAAGAGTTCTCACTGGTTTGCTACTGGTTCCAGTACAAATGTCCTATTGGTTTCTACTGGTTTCATTTCACTTTCCATATTGAAACCAGTACAGAATTGGTCTGTACTGGACAAGTAGAAACCAATAGAATTCTACTGGTTTCAGCTCTACCGGTTTCTATGGGAATTTCGACCTGGGTATAGGCGTAAATTCAATGATATCGTGATTTCCGTGTCGATCGGCCCACAACGTGCATATGCAATCCCACCAATCTCGGCACTACTTTTAGTACTTATACTGGAAGATATTGCGAAGATTCCTCGAGAGGTCAGAACTGCTGCCCAGGATTATAAATCTCGTTGTTATGTCGATACTGTCTGGTTTGTTAGCGCATTTGTCATGACAAAAATGAAGTATTTCCCCCGAGATGTCTTCACCCTGCGTGGTTGACTCACGTGGGGGGGGGGGGGGGCTCGACTTACAATATGATACCTATGTGCCACACCGAAGTCGAAAATCGGGGGCTTTGGAACTGGCTTGAGCGAAGAATGGGGGTCTCCGGAACTGGAGCTAAGATCTTATAAACCCTCAAAATGCCGGCCAAGCTACAAATCAGTGTCGAAACGGCAAATTTGGGGGTCTCTGGAACTGGAAAAAACAACATTTTTTTTTGGGGGGGGGAGGGGCTTCTGAAATTGTGATTCTCTGGAACAGAAACTTAGGGCTGAAATGGGGGTCTTAAACGCGGCACATAGGTATCGCCCCCCGGGGGGGGGGGTTTGACTGGCTTTCACTCCAGAAGTGGCACCGTTGCATGCAAAAGCCTGCTCCTGTAGCGAGCGGTGATTCGTAACGCATTCACACATTCTACTATCGTTCTTAGACGTAGTATAGATAAAAAATCGATAGCACGATCCATCGATCAGTAAATGTTTTGTGAATTGACTTAGACTGTTTTTGTTTTATAAAACTCTTTGTGTAAATTTACATTTAAACTCTAATATTCATATAGAAATCTCAGAGTGAAATAAAATTCATATTTTGCGGAAAGCATGTCTCAAAGTATATTCTACATCTTAATGTAACAAACATTTTACACTCAGTGTATTTGGTTTTTATCTAACTGCTTAAAGTCTAGTTATTTTGAATAAAAAACACACACACACACTTAGTGATGGTTTAGGAGACGTTAAGAAATATCACTCGGATATCATGCCAGCACAGATCTTGTGTTTTTATAGATTGAAAAACATTAGTAAATGACATTTACACCTGCTTCCTGAGATTGGCCTTTCACGACACCCACACATCATTCTTAATGGCTCATGACCCATAAAAGTGCTGAAACAAAAGCCGAAGCAGGAACTCTGCGCTTTACGCACCTTGTTTCGGAAATAACAAAATTTTGTATATGGGAAGAGGAAACCCGAGCCATACCAAAAATGGTCAAATGCTGAGGTGTTCACCTAAACCTCAACTATCTGTACTTTGCGATAATAGCCATCACAGCTGTTTATACAAATAACAGGATATGTTGATCTAAAAACCAGATACTGCTATCGCAAATTCGTTCTTGAATTATATTTCATTTTCGGTAAAACCCTACAAGGATACGTCATAATGCCTTATAATGCCCTATATTCAATGAAGTGCATGTAATATATGTTGTTGTAGTAATGTGAGTACTGAGTTGACAAGCCTGGCAGTAAGATTAACCCGTTGCCTCCGAGATTCTGTCATTTGGAAACAGTACGCTATCATGAGACAAGCTGGACCTGAGGAAACAAAATAAGAGTTTCATAGCAAAACCCAATAAATCCATTATAGGCAAACTGAGATAAAAGACATTTTTTACTGTGCAAATATAAAGCATGGTAGAAATCTCAACTTAGGTTAAATGCTTGTATGTAATGATACCATTACAATGGCAAATTTACATAAATTTACATATTGGAATTTTAATAAAATTAATTGCTTTAATTGCAATTTTATGGCAAAATGCCATATATGCATATAGAATTCCGATCAAGGTGGCGAAACGGAACATCTAATCAATGTTTTTTTTCCGTGGACTGTATGCTAGCACGCGCCTGAGATTACTTTGCAACTGTAGAGTTTCAGGGCGCCGCCATGTTGGGTATGATATGCACGCTGATTGGCCAACTGGATTTGTTGGGATTTGCCATGAAACCATGTGGATTTATTGGGTTTTGCCATGAAACCATGTGGATTTATTGGGTTTTTGCCATGAAACCATGTGGATTTATTGGGTTTTGCCATGAAACCATGTGGATATATTGGGTTTTGCCATGAAGCCATGTGGATTTATTGGGTTTTGCCATGTAACCGTGTGGATTTACTGGGTTTTGCCATGAAACCATGTGGATTTATTGGGTTTTTTAGCCATGAAACCATGTTGATTTATTGGGTTTTGCCATGAAACCATGTGGATTTTATTGGGTTTTGCCATGAAACCATGTGGATATATTGGGTTTTGCCATGAAACCATGTGAATTTATTGGGTTTTGCCATGAAACCATGTGGATATATTGGGTTTTGCCATGAAACCATGTGGGTATATTGGGTTTTGCCATGAAGTCATGTGGATTTATTGGGTTTTGCCATGAAACCATGTGGATATATTGGGTTTTGCCATGAAACCATGTGGGTATATTGGGTTTTGCCATGAAACCATTTTTTTTTCAAAATCACCAAATCCCAGGTTTTGTTGATTTTTTGACAAAAAATGCTATGATGCACTTGGCCTGCCTTGGGTCACTGTGCGTTTGTAGAGTTTTAAGGGCGCCGCCATGCTGGTAATGATATGCACGTTGATTGGCTGAGTGGATTTATTGGGTTTTGACATGAAAGTCAGGTGGCATTTATTGGGTTTTGCCATAAAAAACTTTGTTTTCGAAATCACGAAAATAGACGTTAAAGTGAATTTAGAAAAAAATGAAATTGTACGCCAGGTAGCCCTCTCCCTATTCAACATTTTGCTTACCATTTTGGAAAAAATGAAAAATATGGCGTTTATTGGCTTTTGCTACAGTAGGGGGTAGAACTGTCAACAATCTGCGGTACGCAGATAACACAACGTTACTTGCCGAGAATGAAGAGGACTTGAGGACATTGATTTCAAAAGTACAAGTTGTAGAAAGTTTTGTATTCCTTGGATCCAAAGTAGAAAAGGATGGTGGCTGTGCTTCAGAAATATTTCGGCGAATCGTTCTTGGGAAAACTGCTATGACTGGTCTCAGTAAGTTAATGAAAGATAGAGATATTAGCAGGACAACAAAGGTAAAGATGATAAATACATTGTGGTATTATATAGAAGTGAATGATGGACAGTAAAAAAAGCAGAGAGGAAGAAAATAGACGCATTTGAACTATGGTGCTGGCGTAGGATGTTGAGTATTTCGGACTGGCAAGAGAACAAACAATCAATAGACTTACTGTGGGCAGATAGAGGTTATTTTGTACTCGGCCCTAGGAGTAATTGTGTATTCATATTTTGCCAGTTACAACATAAATGTCCAAACTTTTGTATTCTAGAGTGTTTATTTGTCCATTCAAAAACTACTATTAAGCGGAGGGCCGAAGTCAGAAAATGAGGGTTTCGTTACACCCCCTGTACAAACTAAGAAGACTATGTTTATTTTCAAACTTATAGCATAACAAACAATATTCAAGAGGTCTACCTCAAAAAATTTGTTGCGAACACCTCCAAATCCAAGATGGCGTCCAAAATGGCCGTCATTTTGATAAAATTTGTTTGAAAGGTCCAATCCCTATAAATGTGGTGTCATTTTAAAGCAAATTAAATTTCCTACAATTTGGGACCACACTTAACACATTTTAGGATAAATTTCATTGTGATTTTTGGTCAAAAAGCTTGTTTTTTCACATTTTTTCCCAAAAATCTGAAATATTAAGAATGTATATTTTATCAAAAATCAAGATTACATGAAAAACATGATGCCATACTTTTCCAGAATTTGCCCATATGTATGAACAACGTTTTGTGAAAATTAGAAGTTCATTTCTATTTTTGATCAAAAGTTATAAGGTCACAATCCTGATAACTTCGTAATTACTTTTGGAGCAGTTTTGGCAGTAGATGTGTTATGTACTAGTCTCGATTCCAGACCCTGCCACTTTTTTTCCCTATACGTAGCAGTGCTGGTGCAAAGCACCCACACCATGTGACCTCAGTTTGCAGATTTATTCCTAGAGACTAATGTGAGTCAAAGCAGTTGACTGAGGATAAAACTTTCCTTATCAATATAGGATAGGTTATCTAAAGGTCTAGAAGCCAGACTACTTATGTACATTGTATTCCCATAGACTACATGTGTTAGGTAAGCGGCGAGAGGCCAAAAAGCGGCTTATTTAAGGAGTTTAATCCCCCCGACTGGATTATGGCTAGATTATACCTTATTTTAAAGTAAATTTTCTGAATTTCTCAAAATTGAGCATATTATTTGCCGTAACGTGTAGCATCACCATGGAAACCAGCTTTGAATAGACCACGCCCCCTTTTTGTACCAAAAACACAAAATTCTACACTATGATAATTATGTAATTTCATCGTTGTGGTTATTAATGTACCATTTTGGGGTATGAAACCACTGTTTATGTAAAGATGGAAATGTCCTGGATAACCAAGCATAAAAATATTTATCTAGTCTTGTTGCCAAGCAACATCATTTTCCCTAGCAACCATTTCAGCTCATGCACAAATGGGTGAATTTCCATCTTGATTGAGATTTTCTGTTTGTAACTAATAAACTAATAACATAATAAAACAATACTAAATACCTTTCATTACTACAATATCATTGATTTGATACTTGAGTGATGTCAGAGTTGGATTATAACCATAGCTACCGCAACATGTTACGAAAAAATTTGTTATACTACATTAAAATTAACCTTTCACACCTTAAAAAATGTAATTTTTATGGCATAATTACTTAGGAGTCAGGACCGAGCTGTATTAGTAATTTAATTACTTGTGGGTTGAGAAAAAGCTCATTATTATACTAAAAATGAAAAAAATGTGCATTAATTTTTAAACCTTACAAAATCCATAGCAACCAAAAGTATTCTTAAGTTTAGATGTAGACCACATGGTTGCCTAGCAACAAAAGTTTGTCTAGCAACAACACTTTTATGGTATTTTGTGTTATATATACATATACCACTTGAGATAACTGGATTTAATTAGATTTTTTTTTCTTTGGGGGGTATGAAAGTCTTATCCTATCTAGAATTTCGTGCTGAATCCGATAAAAGCACTCTAATTGGCCCCATTCATGACCTTTATAGAGTTTGAGCCACATTGAGGCAAAAAAAAATAACTTAATTACTTTTGGTAAGAACCAGATTTGGGGTTAAAACTGTATAAATGTAAGGTGCAACCGTCATAATATAGGTAAAAGAGGATACTGATTACCAATGAAAACAATCTTTTGTACCTCATTTTAAAATTTGCAAATTTTCCCTTAAAAATGTCAAATTTTATCATTTTTGGTAAAAAAGAAAAGAATTTGATATTTAAGTCAGTATTGGTTCCAAAATTTTGATAATTTCTGTTGAGAAAATTCTAGCAAACATGATCACTGTTCTCAAGTTTTTGTTTTGGTATTTGGGATTTTTACAATCTCCGAGTACTCAGTTTTGTGATTAAGAAAATAGAAAATATAATATGTCCTCTGTCTGGGTGGATATAAGCTGCTTGTTTGTATGCATTACATTAGTGTCATGTTTTATTTTTGTTGTTGATTATTATTATTATCATTATTATTATTAATTATTTGTTATAATCATTGATAATTTTTTGTGTATGTTTTTGATGAAGTTGATTCAATAAAACACATGAAAAAAAAAGTTTTCGTTTTGGCCGGTTAGATGATTTTTGGCTTTAGAAAAAAATTACCTAGCCACTGTACTGAGAATTCTAATACTAATCCCTCAACATAATTTTTAACCCAAAATGACTAAATTTAATTTTTTCTAAAGCCAAAAATCAACCAAACGGCCAAAACGAAAACCTGAGAACAGTGATCATGTTTGCTAGAATTTTCTCAACAGAAATTGCCAAAATTTTGGAACCAATACTGACTTACAGATCAAATTCTTTTCTTTTTCACCAAAAATGATAAAATTTGACATTTTTAAGGGAAAATTGCAAATTTTAAAATGAGCTACAAAAGATTGTTTTCATTGTTAATCAGTATCCTCTTTTACCTTTATTATGACGGTTGCACCTTACATTTATACAGTTTTAACCCCGAAATCTGGTTCTTACCAAAAGTAATTAAGTTATTTGTTTTTGCCTCAAAATGGCTCAAAACTCTATAAAGGTCATGAATGGGGTCAATTAGAGTGCTTTTATCGGATTCAGCACAAAATTCTAGGTAGGATAAGACTTTCATACCTTCCCAAGAAAAAAAAAACTAATTAAATCCAGTCATCTCAAGTGGTACATGTATAACATAAAATACCATAAAAGTGTTGTTGCTAGACAAAGTTTTGTTGCTAGGCAACCATGTGGTCTACAAGTAAACTTAAGAATACTTCAGGTTGCTAAGGATTTTGTAAGGTTTAAAGATTAAGGCATATTTTGTCATGTTTAGTATGATAATGAGCGTTTTCTCAACCCACAAGTAATTAAATGACTATTACAGCTCGGTCTGACTCCTAAATAATTGTGCCATAAAAATTACATTTTTTAAGGTGTGAAAGGTTAATTTTAATGTAGTATAACAAATTTCTTCGTAACATGTTGCGGTTGCTATGGTTATAATCCAACTCTGACATCACTTAAGTATCAAATCAAAGATATTGTAGTAATGAAAGGTATTTAGTATTGTTTTTTTTGTATAGTTATTAGTTTATTAGTTATAAACAGAAAATCTCATTTAAATGGAAATTCACCCATTTGTGCATGAGCTGAAATGGTTGCTAGGGAAAATGATGTTGCTGGGCAACAAGATTAGATAAATATTTTTATGCTTGGTTATCCAGGACATTTCCATCTTTACATAAATAGTGGTTTCATACCCCAAAATGGTACATTAATAACCACAACGATGAAATAACATGTAAAATTTTCGTAGTGTAAAATTTTGTGTTTTTGGTACAAAAAGGGGCGTGGTCTATTCAAAGCTGGTTTCCGTGGTGATGCTACACGTTACGGCAAATAATATGCTCAATTTTGAAAAATTCAGAGAATTTACCTTAAAATAAGGTATAATCTAGCCATAATCCAGTCGGGGGGGGGGATTAAACTCCTTAAATAAGCCGCTTTTTGGCCTCTCGCCGCTTACCTAACACATGTAGTCTATGGGAATACAATGTACATAAGTAGTCTGGCTTCTAGACCTTTAGATTAACCTATCTTATATTGATAAGGAAAGTGTTATCCTCAGTCAACTGCTTTGACTCACATTAGTCTCTAGGAATAAATCTGCAAACTGAGGTCACATGGTGTGGGTGCTTTGCACCAGCACTGCTACGTATAGGGAAAAAAAGTGGCAGGGTCTGGAATCGAGACTAGTACATAACACATCTACTGCCAAAACTGCTCCAAAAGTAATTACGAAGTTATCAGGATTGTGACCTTATAACTTTTGATCAAAAATAGAAATGAACTTCTAATTTTCACAAAACGTTGTTCATACATATGGGCAAATTCTGGAAAAGTATGGCATCATGTTTTTCATGTAATCTTGATTTTTGATAAAATATACATTCTTAATATTTCAGATTTTTGGGAAAAAATGTGAAAAAACAAGCTTTTTGACCAAAAATCACAATGAAAGTCACCCTAAAAGGTGTTAATTGTGGTATTAAATTGTAGGAAATTTAATTTGCTTTAAAATGACACCACATTTATAGGGATAAGACCTTTCAAACAAATTTTATCTTAAAAACTTGAACATTTATCAAAACGGCGGCCATTTGGGACGCCATCTTGGATTTGGAGGTGTTCGCAACAAATGTTTTGAGGTAGACCTCTTGAATATTGTTTGTTATGTTATAAGCTTTAAAATAAACATAGTCTACTTAGTTTGTACAGGGGGTGAAACGAACTCAAAAACTAAGCCACTTTTGGGGGTTCGGCCCTCCGGTTATATGTAGCTCAGATAGCAAAGTTTGACATTTTTTGTTTGAATTTGGAGCTCCACAATATTAGCTTGTGTCTTTAAAAAGCGGAATCCGGCATACTCATCTTGCTTTGGAAATGACAACATCAAGGACACAGGAACACCTGAAATACCAAAACACTTCCATTACGAGCCAAATCCCGTGTACACACAATCAATATGCTATACTCCACTAGCCAAACTCCCTTTCCTCATATTTTTTTTTATATACCTACCCTATTGTATAGTACAGTATAGTTATTTACAATATACGGTTTTGGCTAATATTGACTATATTTAGTGGCTCTGCTATAAGACGGCAGCCATGTATTATTTTGTGATGTAGAAATGGAACTCTTTCAACCCATGCGGTTATTCAATAGGACTTTTCCGACTTGTTCATTCGCTTAGGAACTATAGAAGAAAACGAAGATGAAACATGGAAGAAATGGATATTATTGTAGATACTAGCAGGACCCGTGGAAATTCCACGGGTCCGAGCGGGTGAGGTTTATGTTGAATGGACATTATTTTGGAGATTAATTGTACATGTAATTGCCCTCATTAAATGTGTATGATTGGTCCCTTGCAGTACATTCTGGAACTTTTCTTAAACGGCAGATTCATATTTATTTGTTTAAAAAATTGTATTTATTTTATGGAAATTTTTGAAAGTTATTGTGAATACCATTTTAATGGAGTTGTTATATTATGTTTTTTTATTCATTAAGGGAGAGAACTTTTTTTTTAGATTTGCATTTTCTGTATCCGTACCCATGCTTCAGTCTGGCTCCGTACCCGTACCCATAACCGCTGTTTGAAGAAGTAATATTAGTGAGAAAAAAAAAACATTTATTGAAATCATGAATTTAAATAATTTTGGGGTGGTGAATACATTATCATTGAAACTGAAAAGACTGCACATTTAAACAGAAAATTAAGTATGTTTTGCCAGACTTGTAGTACCCGTACAAATTCCCGAACCCGTACTCATATTCGTACAAATGGTCTTCTACCCGTACCCATACCCGCTGGTCTGTACCTGTACCTGTACCTGTACCCACAGGATCATACCTATACCCTTCCCCCTAATTCCGGACCCGTACTCTCGTATCCGTACCTGTACCCGCTGGTCTGTACCTGTACCTGACCCACAGGTCCGTAGGCCAACCCATACCCCGGACCCATACCTATACCTCTCGTCTCGTAACCTATACATAACGAAATTTGCAACCCTAAATGGCGTAACACGAGAAAAGCTACCCTAAGTGGCGTGACTCACAGAAAATCAACTAATTCTAATACCCTTGCTGGTGGCATGAATAGGGAATCCACTAACTTGATACCTTAAGTGCCGTAAACAGTGCAATCAACTTATTTTACCCCAACCAAGTGTCACTCTCACCTGAAACGTTATTGTACATTGCGCAACCCAAAGAGGTTCACTTAGCAATTCATAAATAATTCGCCTGATTATAAAACGTTCATTTTGGAGATGTTAGATCCACACAAAAATTTGCACCCCTAAATGGCATAATCTACATAACCAAATTAGTAACCCTAAATGACGTGATATGTGAGAAAAGGCTACCCTAAGTGGCGATTGTCGGCGAACGGTGCTGAAAAAGCTACCCTTTTTCCAAATGTCGGAGACGACACCCGAGGGCTGGAAAGGGGACCCTTCTCGACGCTTTCTCTGGACGTGGGTGCGTAGCGGACCGTGTGGAGAGCGCCCCCCCCCCCCGACCACACAATCATACGCCAGGGCATATCCGCTTAGATTGAAGAACTTGCTGCCGAGTCAAGTCCCGCTGGTCCAAGGTCTGGAGACAATTAATGGTACTGTACCACAAAAGTTCACTAAACTTCAACTTTGCGTAATTTTACATTTCAATATTTTAAATGCACTGAAAAATACGACAGTAGGAGTAAGACTATGTACATCAGTTTGGGGTGGGGTACGGTATAGATCTATGCCTCACCCAACCCCAAACTACACACACCAGTAGACCGAAAATTTGCATTTATCTTTTAACAATTCCACGACTCATTTCGCCAGCTTGTTTTATGGTGTTGAATGAAATTGTTGGTGGCTGAAATATCCCCCCGACACACACACACACACACACACACACACCTACTACGTATGTGGTCTTGAGTAGAGCTGTCGGGCCTACGGACCACATACGTTCAACACAGAAAAATAAAGTTTGTACTGTGTGGATTGAATGATCCAGCCCAGCCAAAACAGGACTGGGAAGAATTTTGTTCAGGACATCGACACTGGGCAGAAATTTTTGAATTAAGTTAAAAATGAAAATGAAAAAATGAGTCCTTCATTTTCAAGTTATATGTTGAGGTCATTGGTAAACTATCCATTTGGAGCAATATTTAAGTATAACTTTGTTTAGAATTGTAAATTTCAGAGCACATTCTTGTGCCACGACTACATGAAAACAATCACTCATTACTTTGTACACAAAAATATAGAGTTGTCCCCGTGTATGCCCCCCCCCCCAAACTAAATGATGAAGAAGTACAGCATTGCAGGAAAATGGTAAGTGCAATTCCAAAGACAGAAGAAACCAGTGTTCGCACTGACCAGGTGTCCGTACAGCCCTGCTCAGGACCACATACTACATGTACATGTAAATGTGATTCTGCCACGTACGACCGGAGCAGGCAAACCTGTCGACTGCACGGTTAAACGCCAGCGCATTACATGGTTTTGAACGTGTGGGACTACGACTTACAGATACAATCTCACGGACTTTGGGGTACTTTTTTGACATAGAGACAGAAAATAATGCTTTAAAATAACATTTAAGTTGAAATAGGTGTGATGAAGTTCCTTTCTATATTCAGAAATTAGATCAAGGCAAGAAAAAAAGTGAATTTTTGCCGATAATTTATATGGCTATGCTTGTACACGGGCGAGAATGCCGAATTGAGTATTTTTGGTCGGTTAAACGTCAAACTGGCAAAACCCTGACGAAACTGTAAGACTTGTCTGGCATTTCTCACTGTAAGCTACACTGGTGATTGTACGCGCACGTTTGTACGATTGTATACGGCAAAAAGACTCCGAGAAATGACCTCAAAATTCGGCCTTCGGCTGGTCAACGTCGAAAACAATGGGTCAAACGTCCAATGAGGACTATCGCCGTATCGAATTTTGGGGTCGACGCGACCGGAAAGGTCGCCGTTCGGGAGCCTTTTCCAAAAATGGGATCGTGGAAATACCGTCAAAAAAGCCCAAAATCGCCAAATTAGGGGCAAAACGCCAACCCAGCCAAATGACGACATTATTATATAGATATCGGTGGACATACTTTACGGCTTTTTGTCGGGAAATCTACGGTTGCTACCCAGTTGGAATGCATTTTCGTGATCTAGGGGGAGAATCATTGCAACGTATGAGGTCAGTTGTTGGGACTTAATTTTTTTAGACTTGTTTAACTTCTTTTGTGGAAAACGTGGAGGAAAGGGGTAACTTAGGTATATCGGCAGGCACACTTAGCGGCTTTTTGGCGGGAAAGCCACGGTTGTTCCCCAGTTGGAATGCATTTTCGTGATCTAGGAGAAATCCTTTCAACGTATGAGGTCAGTTGTTGGGACGTAATTTTTAGACTTGTTTAACTTTAACCTTCTTTTGTGGAAAACGTGGAGGAAAGGGGTAACTTAGGTATATCGGCAGGCACACATAGCGGCTTTTTGGCGGGAAAGCCACGGTATTTTCGTAACCTGGAGGTAAAACCCATTGCACCGATGGGTTTAATTGTTTGGACTTTTCAGGTTTATTTATTTTTTCACGTACTATAATGGAAAACGTGAAGGAAATGGGTATATTAGGTTACGTCGGGGGTATTTTGGCTAGTTTGGGAGGTAAATTTGGCGACCTCCTCTAACAAACTGACTCGTTCAAGTTTTATTACAATATATAATATAATAGAAATCATGGTCAATTTTCGCTAATTTTTTCCCAAACTCAGCGGCTTTTTGCGGGAAAGCCAAGGCTGTGACCCGGCAGTAATGCATTTTATTCATCTAGGGTGGAACCCGTACAACCTATATGGGGTCAGTTGTTGGGGCGGGGCGCTTTTCACTACATCTATGACGTCATTAATGAAAATAGGAGCTAATGCATCTTCAGGTGAAGGGTCATCGTTTACACCAAAGTACGCGCGTTCACCTCACGACGGAGGCGCACGCCTGAAATGCTAAATCATCTTGGATAGATTATTACAGCGAACCCTGGGACTGTAATGGATTGCATTTCGCATTCTCTTCGGACATAATGTTCAAATCAACAAGCGGATCGCTATTCCACGTCAGTGACGAATTCAGATCTAGTTTAATTATGTTATAACTCGATTAGTAAATCGATTCAATTTAAGATGGAAACGTTAATTTAACACTGATTTCAAAATGGTGATTTTTGTTTTTTAATGTCATTAAAATATTATTTTCCATGGATATTTATTATTTATAATATTTCAACAATCACTGAAGAATGAGCAATTGACCTCCATTGCAGCTTTTACTTGCTAACGTCTTAATCCCACTCAAAGTATGAAGTAACTGAAAACAAATTGCAACAGACACGATTCCACATGCTTGCAAAACAACATTTCATCGTCCCCTAAAATCCAAGTGGTCGATTAATGCCTAATTTGCATAATTCAAAATGGCAAGCATGTGGCCTACCTATGCCCATTATCTTTGGACATGGGAGCCACAGGGAGTAAATCTTGGTGTCTATAGCCATGTTTAGGTCACGGAAGGCAAATATGATATGATTATCAATCTTCAAATGTTCTGACTTACATAATTAGCATGTAGATGAATTAAGAATGGCTGTCAGGTTAGTCCCTTGAAATCTATGTTTAACATATAATTATGTACTGTATATCATGGTATATCCTTAGATTATATTTTTGAGATAGAAGGACGAATTTTAATTTTCCAATCGTTACACCTACAGATAATTTGCATAAACATGAATATAAATTTTTAAGCAAACTATTTCTAACCATATCTTGGCACATGAAACCCGTAATAAGGAAATTTTGGTGTCTGTACCAACGTTCGTTAGGTCAAGGGATACTTGCATAATTTGCATATATGACTGTCAGGTAGCCAATCGGAGTCTTTGTTTAACATTCAATCATTTATAAGAACATTCCTATGTCTAAAATTAGGGGTTTTTTTAAAGGAGGATGAACGGATTATATAATTATTGACAATTTTCCAGGTTACACCTACAGCTCAGTAATTTGCATTAAAATGCATATAAATTTTCTAAACATATCTGGGGACATGAAACGCGTAGAAAAGTAAATTCTGCTGTCCATACCCATGTAATGTTTGTTAGGTCATGGAATAATATTATATCGGTAGTAACTTATAAGCACTCTCACATACATGTACATAGCTCTCTTAAATATGGTCTGCTATATACATTATGGCATGCCTTCTGTCATACCAATCATCGTCATATCCCGTCTAACCACATCCGTGAACTTTCCTTGTGGTCTAATGTCCTACCTTTTTCCTGTTAACACCAAATGGCATTGTGATGAATAAGAGGGGACTTTTAGTGCACAATGTAAATCATTTTAAATAAACTGTTTGACAGGTATATGACACTCATGCGTTGGCAGTGTCGTTACTGAGATATTAAAATATCTTAGTAATCAATCCCTTCCCACATCTTTCTCCCTGTCATACTCATATCTCTCCTTTGCATATGCTTAACCACGGTACTCTTCCCTCTCTCGTCTTTTCCAGAAATCTTCCTACGTGTGTTGCCCCTCTCACAAACTTATTTCTAATTCTGTCCCTTCACGTCACTACCTCGAAAAATCGGAACATGTCCAAATCTGGTATATTAAACTCTATTTACTGCCTTTTTGTTAGAGGTGGGCCAAGCTACGGTCTCAAGTCAGTATTCACAGCGGCTGGCCTAATTATTGTCCTGTGAATTGTCCCCTTTGTTCTAACATATACCCTGTCACTCTGTTTTACACATATCGGCTTGCCTAGATTCTCTTTTTAATTTCTCCATTCTAATCCCCAATAATTTGAAGTGTGGAGCCTAAGTATTCAAAGCCCTATACATTGTCACCTCCACACCGTGTTGTTTCAAGACATCTCCAGCTGCCACGTCATTCACACACACATGCACCCTATTTTGTCCAGCTAAGTGTCATCCGTCTCCTCTCTAGAGCATACCTCCAGCTTTCGAAGTTTTCCTTAACCTGATCACTGCTCCCAGAACATATCACAATGTCATTTGCGAACATTAGTATTCACGGGGCCTCCTGACTCACATTATCTGTCTGTCCATCACCACTGTAAACAAGAAAGTGCTCTTCGACGATCCTTGGTGCAATCTAACTTTCACTTTCAACCATTCATTGAAACCTGTTGCACACCTCTGTACTGTCTCTCATGCTCTCATACATGTCCGGCACTATCCTCAGATCCTTCTCAGCTACCACTGACTCTCTCATACAATACCATAATTCTTCTCTTTATTTGACACTCGATCGTATGCCTTTCCCGAGATCCACATGCACAAAATGCAGCCCTTTTTGCATCCGTACTTAGCAGTGCTCCTATACATGGCCCATTGAAAGCCGTATTGCTCCTCGCAAAATTAACACCTCTTTGTCACCCTAGCTTCCATAACTCTTTCCAAAAGTACGACTTATCAACTTTATTTCTCTATAATTTCCACGACTCCGCACATCGCCTGTATACTTTCAGATTGGCATTAACATGCTTTTAACCAGTCATCACAAGTTCTTCCACTATCCAAGATCCTATTAAATCGCTTTTTTATGAACCCCACTCCCATGTAACCCAAACACATGCCTCCATTTGCATAAAAATTATCTCTACGAACTGCCTATCAATTCGTCATTTTACTCATTGCCGATCTCATGCTTCCCCATTCCTTTGTTTGTAACATCATTCACCCCCTTCCTCTCATTTTGTGTATTCATCACTTTGTTATAATATTCTGGCCACCTGTTTAAAACGCTCTCTTCTTTCAGTCAAAATATTTAATGTCCTCCTTTATTGACCCACGTGCAACATGACTGTCTTTCCCACCCTCCTCTCACTGTCTATAGGTACTTATACTCCTTTCCCTTCCTTTGTGTCTAATTGCTCATTTAGATCATCATATGTATCACTCTTGGCCCTTTGCCATCGCTTAGTTCGGCACTTCACATTTATCCTTTTACTCTTGTATCAATCTTTTTAGTAATCTCTTTACAACTTTAGCTATATCCGACCATTCTTTTAATCCATTCTTCGTCCATATCCTCACCCACCGTTTCTCAGAACTGTGAGCAACTTTCTTCCTCCTTTAGTTCCCAGCATTTCCTTCAATATTTAGGGTCCTTTCCTTTTTGCTTTCCACCTTCAAGCTTACTTTACATAACACTAACCGCCGTTGTCTTGTTACTTCAATCGCCTTACAATCGAGAATCTCTCTTAAATTAATAGGCTAACATTGTGGAGCTTCAAATAAAAAAAAAATCAAACTTTGCTATCTGAGCTACATACCGTAGTAGTGTTTGAATGACAAGTAAACATCCTAGAATACAAAAGTTTGGAAATTTATGCTGCCACTGGCAAGATATGAATTAATTAATAATTAGTACTCAGGGCGAGTAAAAAAAAAATAGCCTAGATCCACACATAGTAGGTTCATGTGAAGAAGTGGGCGGGTAAATCCGGTCAACCTACGATTTTTCACTTTTTGAAAGCACTGTAATTATTTTGAAATGCATTTTTTCAGGCCTCATATTTAAACCTTATCAAATAAATGGAGCATGGAGGATTATGTAGCTCACATTTTTTTTACATTGTGGGAAATGCTAGCTAGTGGCTTTAAGTCATATCTTCTACATATATAGGATTTAATCCACTTGCGTTTATCTCCCAACAATATTTTATGTTACTCTGTGATCCTACCACTCTGTATGACAGATATGTGTCACTGCTATCATCATTCTTTTCGAAAAGTCCACTACCATCTGCATTTCTTCATTTCTCTATTTCAAAACATAACTTATTCCCTTCACAAACATACACATTCAGATCTTTTCCTTTCTCTACTTTCTCTCTTCCTGATATACTTTCCCAGATCTTTTCCTTTCTCTACTTTCTCTCTTCCTGATATACTTTCCCTACCTCTTCGTTTAACAACAGGATTATTCCTTTTGCCCATTCTCACACCCTATACTTGCGATGCGAAAGAGATTATAACATTTACAACTGTTCCCTATATCATCACATCCAGAATAATTATTCTTCTGCGGGGTTGGCCGAAAAATATAAAAGGTGGGAAAAACCGGCGGAAATTACAGGTAAATACCGTCTGAGAAATAAGAGACTGTCCGATAAATACGGTTAAAAAAAGGAAATAAGACTATTAGGTCATTTTTGACAACTTATTGATTTTCATGAGAAGAATTGCTAGTAATGATAAATAGGTTAGATGGTGGCCAATCCCCAAAACTGAACTTGGGATTTAAAGCC
>JZLH01S0102658.1:4663-16312 GCA_001188425.1 Eucidaris tribuloides
TGACGTATGGATCTCAAACTTTCAACACACCATTTGTAAGTACTAAACTACCGTTTGGTATTAGTAATGAAGGGAAGTAATGGACTTGCACATCCCTGACACAATCTTTAAAGGTGTTCAACTCTGATAGCCGCATCAAATTCCTCTTGATCACTTTGAAAATAATAAAACCTAGACTTAGTTGTATTACTGTCAGGAGCTCTCCCCTTCACTTCTTCAAGGCTTTACTCCTGGCCTGAGCCCCTCTAGAGACCAATAGTGGGCAGGGAAAAAATTAACTTTTTCTTTTTGGGGGGCTACTTTTCCTGTTTCAGTGCTTTCGAAATCCTCTTTTGTGTAGAACCCTATAGAAATTTACAGGGGCTCTTTTGCACATTTCGGGGGCTCTTGGGCAATTTCGGGGTTCCAAATCGCCCCGACCTCCCATGTATTTTTTCCCCTGTAAGCGGGTCCTCTAGATCCTTGGCCATGAAGTGTAGTATTTTTGGAACAACCCTGTGCCATCTTTGGCCATATACATTACAGTGCCCACAGAAACACCTCTACAAGTACAAGGTTAGGCTTAAAGGCAGGTTGTCTCTTTTCATGTCTAGGAAATGAAAATGATATTGTGTAGCATTGGTATTTAGTAGAAAATATCCGTCTAAGAACTTCTAGCAAGTAAAGGAACAAGAAACTTAGTTTTAGTGGAATTATAGTAACCGTTATTCCATTACACTTTGATTTTGATTATTGTTTCTAGAGACAAAAATTCCTGGCATAGAAAAAATGGCGAATGTTTGTATATTTTTTTGCACATTTTTCAGATTCTATGTAATTGCTGATCTCTAGATTTCACGGACATGTGAATAACCTAAGGGCATTAGGGATGTTTTTCCGTGCTGCAGAGAGAGGTTGCAAATTGAATTGCCTTCGTCTTTGCATTATCATATAATAATACTTCTCAACAAGCCACAGACTTCAATGAGATGTTTTCTTTCTTTTTGCAGATCCAGCAGTTGCTAACAAAGCGAAATCACCATGCCAACCATAGAAGAGGTGAACGAAGACACACCTACCGCTGGTCAGCAGTCTAGTAGTACTAATGCTGGGAACTCTGGCGATGGCACTACAGCAACAACAAACTACAGAGGCATTTTGGTAATCATCCCAGTCTTACTCAAATTTGATTCCCACAAATTAAAACCAAGAAAGACTAGCGTGGGGCAATTTTGGGGCAATTTTCATTGGAAAATTTTATGATAACATGTATTTCAAATCGTTCATACTGTATGATGATCTCACTGTGTTCTTATCTGACTGGGTTTTTTTTCTTCAGGAAAATACATTAACCCAAAATTGTACAACAGGACATAACCTTAATACCCTGCCTGTCACATATTTCTGTTGACATATTCATCTATCTCAAAAGATACTCCTCAGAACAAAAAGATATGTGTAAACTGATAAATGCATATCTTGCCTCAGAAGCAAATTTTACTTGCCCTGGGCAAGTGGGCAGGTGTTAGTGTCGAGCCCTGCTTAATTGGAACTCTTGACTCAATGAAAGTGTGTATAAGTGCAGCAAATTATCCCTGTGTTTTTCTCTTGTGTTATTTTCTCAGGTATATAGTAGTTTTGATAATCATTTTGTTTGTTTTCCCCAGGATCATTTGACTCTGTATAAAATAGATGCAGCCCTGTGGGCATCTCGGCTGGCGACAATTGTGTGCAGTTTCTTCTATATTCTGCCTCTTTTGGGGTAAGTATACACCTGACATATGAGGGATAACATTGGAGGAGGGGGAAATCATCTAACAAGCTGGGTGTTTTTATTTTGGCTGTTACTAATCTGTTGTAATTGATCTTATCACTTGTCCACTGACAAGAAATTCACAAGAACTAGTTACTGTTTGTTACTAGTACTTGTGAAGGACACTGATGATATATTTTCGATTGTAGCAATGATATTTCAACTTGTTTTTAATATGCAAATCCACATAGTTGTTAGGCATGTAAGCAGTGAGACAGGTCAGTAAAGTAACCAAGGTTACATTACAAATTTATGCAGAGTAGTGTAAGCAAAGTCAAAGCAAATCCAGGTCAGAGTACCAACTATAGCAGGTATAATTATAGTAGGACGTGGTCATATGTTTACTCTTTCAAAAATTATTTAAAGATGAGTAGGGTCTTCAGCGTGTACCGGTAATAGATATTTCATACCTCCTTTACATGAACATTGCTGCATTTTTTTTTTACCCATCCCCATGGACTGACCCTAGTTACAAATCATTTGTTTCATGAGGCATTTTTGACTTCTCCCCTAATCATGTCACTGCCCTATTATTGCTTCAAGTAATGTCTGTTTGATTTGATTTGTTTTATTTTATATTTCCACAACAAAATAAATGAATATACATTGACTGCAAAATAATAATGTAAAGTAATGCATACATCTTGAACATCCACATAGATATGTTCATTATAATGATAATATATATATACAACCACAAAGTATTATAAATTGAAATACAAGGGGGCCTACTAAGAATCTATGCTTGTACAACTTGTAGACCCCCTTATATGATTTAAATTAACTGGTTGAGTTATTTAAATTTGTATAAAGTGTATCAAGGTATAAATTGAATCCAGAAGGTCGGATAAGACACAAAGTGAAACAAAAGGGTGAGCAGTGCAAGTGTAATAAACTAAAGAGAGAGAAAAAAAACACTGTAAAATAAAAAGTAATGATGCATCGTCATTTCATCCCCTTGTTACCAGGCAAGGCGCGGCCATCAGCTGCTACCAGCGGGCGTTGATCCTCAACGGTCTGACCAGCGCCCTGCGTCTCCACCAGCGGATGCCACCCCTCCAGTTCAACCGACAGTACCTGGCCTTGCTGCTCATGGAGGACAGCTGCCATAACTTGCTCTACTCGCTCATCTTCATAAATAGCTACCCACTGACTTGTATCCTTGGATGGTAGAGAAATTAGTTAGTTCCGGTCAAATCATTTTTGCCCGGACATACTTGAACAACAAGCAAGAGGCAATCATATATTTTGTAAAAAATGAGAATAAGTGAAAAATTTGTTTACAGCATAGGGAGTTCTCCACATTTACATCTCAAAAAGTGGCAGAGTTTCCAATTTAAGAATCCTCCATAATAATGATTAAATACACTTTGAACATTCTTAACTCTTGAACGGTTCAACCAAATTTGCTTTAACTTTCATTGTTTTATTTCTTTTGTTGTTATGTATCCCCTGATTGCAGGAAGATGTTTGGGTTTCATTCCACTTTAATTAGCAGAAGGCTCAAATGAGTCAGTGTAGTCAATGTTCTCAGGCCATGTTCATACATTTTGTTTGAACCTTACACATTTTTGTTGTCTCTTTTAAAAAAAAAATTTCAATGGATTGTATTTATCCATGGCAGAACTAACTTTCTGTGGGCAAAAAATCTGAAGTCAAACAAATGGAGAATTTCTCATCCCTTCCCACTGTTCACCCCATATTGAGGGCCTGGCAGTGTCCCCAAAAGGGTCGAGTCCATTTTGATAAAAAACAAAAACAAAAACAAAAAAAATCAAAAATCTCTGGTTATAAGACTGCAAAGAATAAGAAATAGGGCAAAGAATAAAAGTTTAAAATGTTTGACTACTCCGTACTCGCCAGGGATCACTGTAGGATATAGTTATTCAACCTGTCCCCCCCCCCTCCTCCCAGTCCATAAGAGGAAAACTAAGAGGAAAAAATTGCATTTTCAACTTCTCCCAACTATATATGAATTTGATTAAGTATACCAGGATTTATTCTTTGGGGTAGGGATCTAAAGTTATTTGTTTGGGGGCTTGGAAACCCAAGGGACGTTCGGATTCATTTCTCCAAAGGGGGAGAACAGGTTTGAAAAACAGTATATCTTCTCCAAATCTATAATACAGTCAAGCTTACATTGCTAGTTGATACCTATAGCAGGCGTATTTGTTTACACCATATCAAAGTAGTGTCTTCTTTGACCCAGTAAAGAAAAGGTGTTTCATCAACCCTCATACATTTTTATTGCTCCAAAACCCATAAATGCATTTTGCATGAAATCATTTCTAGGAGAAGAGGACATCAGTTGTGCTTACTGATGACTTTCCCCAATGGCTTTGATTTAACAAAGTGTCATCTTACTCAGTTATTTTTATGTAGTATTGCTTCTAAAATGTGATGATTTCCTACTTTATACTTGTGAAAATTGTCCAATCCTTAACTTTTTCCATTCAGTTGTCCTGACACCAGTGTTTCTGTTTGCATTATTACATTCCTCAAGTTTCACCAAGAAACTTGCCAATGTAAGTTTGTGATGCTTTTCTCATTGCTGTCTTTGGCTCATGAAGAGTCTCATTAAGAATATTAACATACATGCTTGTAATATTGTCTGGATAAATGATAGAAGAATGGCAAATTTGCCTTTTTTAATGTATTTCTATATATCTTTAGAATCTGTTATTAATCCATTGATAGGGCTTGACAGTAGCACTTGCCCAAATGGGGAAGTAAACATTTTCAGATCTAAAATCAAGAAAATTCAGTTCCAATTTATGTACTGTGAATTCCGGTTGAATGGAATTGATAAAAACACTTTCTGAAATGTAGTATCTCTAAAGTAACACAAACAAGCACTTCGTTCACTTGAGCTAGTAATAATTTTGTTTGGACATGTTAACGAATTAAAACATAAAGTTTGCTTGCGCACTCAGGCAACCAGCCAAAAAGGGTTGTGTGGAGCTCTGTCATTGAAGAGATGAGTTGTGCAAGGGTTTTGTGCAAGCTCATATCTCACTTTTTGGTAGAAATTACCTTATTTTGATACAGTCATGTTTCTAGGAAGCTATATTTCATAATATATCCAAATCCCAGATTTCCATAGAGCCAGTATAACCTAGTTTATGAAAAAAAATAGTTTATCTTATTATGATCTTAACACAGTTACATCTGTTACCTCTCCTATATACTCAATTTTGCAGATACAGTATTTTGTCTCCCCAACAATCATTATTTTTTGAAAGGGATATTGATTGCTGAATTAGGTCATATTACTTTCATTTTTACTACATATTTCATCAATAGATTGCTGGTCCCAACAGTTTTCCGTTGCTGCGCAGACTAGTGGACAAAGTCATTAGTTATCAGACCGAAATCCTGCGCTTCATTGCCCTGGATGAGATTCTTATTATGCCGGTTCTCATCTTTATGTTGGGAACGTAAGTATCATATTTATAGCACTGTGACTTTCCGTAGTCCCATCATTGGTATTTTACAAATTCCTAGTGATGGTTATTCAAATATTTTTCAAATCCTATTTCATGTTTGTTCCTCAAAAACAATTTGCACATTTTCAAGAAATTTAATAAATTATGACAGTTATTTATAATGTCGAGACCAGATACATTTTATCAGTGTACAAACTACCGGGGACTTTCAGTGTGTGATGGCTGGAATGTCACTCCGTCATATCTTCGTTCACAAACTAGGGAGTGCTTGACAACCTATGTATTTTAATCTGCTTAGGGTGGCCTGCAGGGTAATAAAAAAAATTGTCACAAATTTTTATTTTCAGATCAAAATAATCTGTGAAGTGTAAGCTTTGAGAATATACCCACTTTATGGGGTATAGAAAATTACTTCTGTACTTTTAAACGTTTATTTAATTGATGATGACCCCAAAATACACCGAAAGAAGCTTCTTCCAAAATCAGAATTACATATGTTTATCTTGTAAGTGAATGTGATGAATTCTATCTGTGTTAAAGGTATTGGCTAACATTTACCACTGTTAAAAAAATCTGAGCTACATGATTCCCCATGCTACCATTGTCTTTGATAAGGTCTAAAAATGACGCCCTGAAAAAATTTAGTGCTTTAAAAAAGTGAAAATCGTAAGTTGATCGGATTCACCTGCCCATTTTCTCCCATAGACTTACTGTGTGTACATCTACGCTATTTAAACTCGCCCCGAGTTTTAATTGTTTATTCATGCATAACTTGCCATTGGCAGTGCAACTTTCCAAACTTTTTTATTCTAGGGTGTTTATTTGTCCATATGAACACTACTATGTATTTCAGATATCAAAATTTGACAATTTTTTAAATTGAAGCTCCACAATGTTAGCCTTTCACTTTAAATATAGGTTTCACATCAAATCCTATTTTACCAACATTAAGATTTTTCAGACAAAAATACAAAAACTCCAAAAGTTTTCATTCAAATTTGATGAAATTTTCAGAGGATGTTTGTTGTGTTGTAAGTAACAAATCAATGATGAGTTTTAGGGGTACCTGTAGTACCAACAAAACAATTTTAGTTGTTTGTGTATTTTCTGATTTTGTAAAGAAATAGTTTTTCAACATCAAGTGAGCAGAATAGTTGAAAAAGTAGTTGAAAAAAGGGATCATTAACTTAAATGTGAATAAAAGGTGCACCTACTCACATTTGATGAGTTCTGTTTGTAACATGGACATTTGAAAATCTTCATTTTTTTATCATTGTACAAAAAGCTTTTAATACACTTTTGTCTTCACTGGTATAGATAAAATATTGTTATTTTCAGATTCCTTGATTCTAAGCTTTCCAATGGTGTAAAGTTTGTGGGGTTAGCTTGTATAGTTCTTGAGATATTCTTATTTGGATCAATATGTGTACGACATGCTTAATTAACCCCACTGGCCACCCTAGATCAAAAGACATTTGGTGATGCAGATGGTGTGTTTCAAGTCATGTATACCTTTAACTGCACTCTTTATTGTGTACCTGTTTTCTTTTTGTCTTTTCTTGTAGGGGCCGTGTGGGTCTTTTTGCACCATTCCTGTATTTCAGGTTCCTTACATTCCGCTATGGATCAAGGCGAAACCCCTACTGCAGGTAAATTTCAAGATTGGGTTCAGGATTTGCATGGCAACAAAACAGCAAAATGAATGAAATCAGCTAAAATCAGTCACAGTGTGAAGATTAGTATAAATAAACACCTCTTATAAAACCTTTGGGTGTAGTACATAGTTCTGGTGAAAATCTGGACCGATAAACTTCAAAATTTGCAAATGACAGCCCGTACATGGGCCGTTCCAAATATGTCCGATCGGCCGCTATCCGAAAATCACACAGTGTTCAGCTGCATGACCATATCAGCGTACATATGCAGCACTGACCGCTGCACTCAGCTGGTCATGAGAATGGAACACATAACTGTGTTTTACAATTTGAGCAAAATAGAACTCACAAATTAGTTTTTCTCATAAAACAACAAGTTCATGACATATGGATCTCAAACTTTCAACACACCATTTGTAAGTACTTAACTACCGTTTAGTAATGATTATGAAAGGAAGTGATGGTCTTGCAAACGCTGAACCCAATCTTTTAACAGAAATCTGGGAATGGAGTTTATTAAGGGGCTAATAGTAGATTACCACCCTGTACCTCCCATGACCGAAGTGTGGGAACATAGGTTTGAAACTGGTTTCTGGTTCCCTGATGGATTTTGAACATTTTTTTACTTGGGCTGGCTGCTTTAACTTTCTGGGAGTTGTCCTAATTTTGAAATACTCTTCTACTCACATAGATTCCTAAAATAGATACTTTGTTATGCATCCAATCTCAAATTAGGGCAGCCCAAAATATTGAAAGATCAATGCACTCTTTTCATGTCAGGTCAAAATGGTACTTTGACCAATTTTGATATTGATGTCTAATCATATGTTTTCCTGAATGAGAAATTTAACTATGTGCTTTCTAAATGGAAAAATTGTAATATGACGTTTACCTTGACATGTAAAATTGATGTGCTATCATTTCTCTGCAGCAATATTGTATACGCTAAATATTTCGCTGTGTTTTTACTTTCACAAATTTTGCGACTTACTGAACGCAAAAATTTTCACTTCCTGACATTTCTGCACAAAATGAATGCAAATACAATAAAATCGTGAAAATATATTCTTGCAAATTGTCTGTCTTGAAGCAAAATTGCGAAAATGTATGGACGCGAAGTATATGGCGTATACAGTATGCCATACAGTGTTAGTTGAAAACATCAACAGTTACAAAAAATGCAACAAAATGCAAGGCCTGTAAATGTGTGCGTTTATAGAAACAAATTGTTTCAGGAAACGCGTTCGCAGCCGTTTGTAGCGTGACAAAGATTTTGATTGCCTCTGTACATTATCATTGGATCATCACCAATCATGACATTATTTTATGCTTTCAGGAAACGTGTTTGTCGCCATTTGTAAAATACATCAACATGTTACAAATGTGTTTACTGAAACAATGTTCAAACTAGATGAAACACAAGACCAGTAAATGTGTGCATTTATACGAACTTCGTTTCAGGAAACATGTTTGTAGCCATTTGCAACATACATCAACATGATACAAAGTTTCTTGAAACAATGTTCAAATGTGATGAAACGCAAGGCCAGAAAATCTGTGCATTTATAGAAACAAATTGTTTCAGGAAACGCGTTCGCAGCCGTTTGTAGCGTGACAAAGATTTTGATTGCCTCTGTACATTATCATTGGATCATCACCAATCATGACATTATTTTATGCTTTAAAATTTGAATTTGTGTCTGTCTGTACCTATGATTCTTTTGCAGACAAATATTCCATGAGTTGAGGTTACGAACGGAGCAGTACTGCAGGCAGCCGGGCACTCCGGCATTCCTGAGCAACTTTCTTACCAAGTGTATCGCCATGCTATGTCGCTTCGCCCCCCAGGAGCAGTATCAGCAACAACAACAACCACAACCACAACAACAGCCACAACAATGATACGTGGACGACATATCTTCGCAGATTTTTGTCCCATCAATTCGCACGATTTCTAGAAATCGGTTAGAAATTAACAAAAGTGGTTGATGGTATATCTAGAAATATTTCCTCATTACTTATCTGATATGAATTTTTGAAAACAGTATTCACTATTGTCAAAGTGTACTCTTCAAACTGGCAACCTCTTTCTGTGATGTTGCTGCATATTTCTTTTCTATATGATAGATAGCAACTTTTGACATTTGTCCATGTATTTATTTTTTTTCCATTCTAAGGTTAAAGATTGTGTTCGTGATTTGCACATGCCGAAATGAGCTCAATCCAGGAGAGGGGCTAAAATCATTCATAATGAAACCATTCACACTTATCTAAACCTCTCACAATACCTTGTGGCAGAAAAATCAGTGTACTGAAAATAATTACCATTAAAAAGTTGATTTGAATAAACACGTCGTTATGACACGTTTATCAGTTTGAATTTACACGACCCCCATTGCACTAGGACACTAAGCTGGTTGCCAGACAGTATTGTATCATTCAATAAACACATATTCCCTGCCAATCAAAGTCTGTACCGGGTCAGATAAGTAAAGCTGAAACAGTGCCAAATGGCTTCAGCTATGAAGAAACAGGTGAATTCCTCACAATCTAACTATTAGTTGGTGAAAGCTACAACCAGCGTCTGAAATCCAGAATATGCTATACATGCAACTAGAGCAGATGGCCTCGGCCTGTCGTTTATATTTTGAAAACTGGAGATTGTATGACCCCAAATTTTGAACACCTTGTTTTTATCTACTTATCTTTCTTCCGCTGGATCAAATCTGAATAAAAAACGGTAAGCCCTGCAAATCAAGTACTCAGTCTTTAAATATCATGGCATATTTGATAGCTATTATCAAATTTTAATTTTATGTGTGTTTTTCCGTGTATTTGTTTCCAATTGGAGATAAAATATGATGTTTTGGGCGTAGAATAAGGGTAACATTATGATAAACTACACTGTCCAGAACTTGTGATTTTGTGATTTGGGGGTTAACTCTGCACCTGCATTACATTGCAACATTGACCTTATGTTGCCACAAGTTTCAAGGATTACTAATCCTTAAAGCTTGTTATTTTCTTCAGAAGTAAATGTATTTATACTACTTTTTTTCTACTCGTAATTTATAAACAATTTTGGTGCATTACTGTAGACATAAAATGAATAAAGAACAGAATTGTAAATCTATAAACCTCTGATTATATCCTAGCAGATATTAATGAGGAACCATTTTGTACTTGTTTAGCTATGTTTTCAAAAGTTCTCCAGCCTCAAATAAGTTTAAAAAACTCCCATTTCAACATAGAATAAATTTTTACTTTCCTTCAGAGTTCACTGAAACCAAAATGTACTGATAAATATTATGTTGAACATTTCAACATGGTATTCAGTTTATTATACCAAGACTATTTGGCCTAATAGTCCCAAGGGATTGCAAGTGAAAACCAAAGAATAATCTTTTGTTTCTCATTTTTGGAGGCTGGTTTGTTAATGGGGTAGTCTTTACACTGAAATATACAGAGTCTGCCTGTTTTCAGCATAAATGGTTAAGACCTACATAATTGCTTTGTATGAACTCCAATAGCCTGATTGGTTAAGAACTGTAAACATCCAAGTGGGCAATTTGTTTCAATGTTCAAAATCACGTTCAGGATTTTCAACATATTTCAAATATTGGGAATTTTGGTGGAAAAATTAGGTTACAAAGCATGCAAACCTTTGGATCATACTATGTCGGTAAAAACTGTAAACGAATATCCAAAGTTTTCAAAAATAAATTTAAGTTGTCAGTCCAAAATAATGAACATTTCATGTTTTGCAGGAAACCAAAGCAACCAAATTTTCTCTTCGGTTCCTGTTAGGTTGCTCTTAAATTCTCTTATGTTTCTTGTAGGTTCCCTGTAGGGTCTTCTTATGGTCTGTCTAGGTTTCTTTATATATGTCTAAATAGTTTTAAACAAACACGTGTATATTGGACTGACTCTCTGCTGTGCACATTTTTGCGTGCATTGATATTACTGTGTTTGTATATTTAATAATATTTGACTGTTGTGGGATTAAGCTAAAACAGAGACTTGGAACGTTGATGAATTTGATTGTGTATGATTGGTGTGCAAGAAAATTGAGGTTTAAATTGGAGTGATGCTCATTTTTGTATGACTATGTTATTTATATCTTGCTTGTTTTTGTCTCTATCTGTTGTTAGTAGAACCACGATGCACCACTATAAATTGTTTGAGCAAGAACATCTGTGGTATTTATTTTGTAAAGTATTTTTGTGGGAATAATTCAAAGGTTATTGTTCAAGTGGACTCTTCATGAAAAATTGTTCTTAAAGGAACATTTGGAAAATAATAGTGCTGTTGGACTTGGATAATGCATATTATAAAAATCATAATGACAATGTGAATTTTATCGTGAAATTCAACTCCAATATAGCTGATTTTAAGTTAGTATCGAAATGGACTCCATATGATTAGTAATTCTTGGAGGAACAATTTGGAAAATTATAGTCCTGTTGGACCGATGTATTATCCAAATCATAATGAGGATATGAATTTTACAGGCATTGTGAGATATTAGTTATTTCATAAAAACAACATAACTGGATAAATGCAGGAACAACTTTTTCATTGTTATGATAATGTGCAATGTAGACAGTTTAGTCTGTCCCTAGTAGGTGAGGAATATGCATTTTCATCTATTCTTTCTTCCTTGATTTTGGGGTTAATCTTTCCTAGAAAAGTAGTCATTAGACAAAGTAGATAGAATTCAAACTTGAACTGTGTGCTCTTGATAAATAGTTTGAAA
>JZLH01S0102663.1:23922-28922 GCA_001188425.1 Eucidaris tribuloides
TATTATTACTGTTCTACACTATCATCAGCATTATTATTTAAATTATTGTGACTGTAGTTATTGTTAGTATTGTTATGTAAATTTTTAGAGTTGGGGGGGGGTGTTTGCTACGTAAACTAAACTTTTTTACCAGTTTTTTTACCAGTTGCGATGGTACGCATTTTGTCTTGCTTTTCTAGTTGTAAATTCATGGATTGACTGTATCTAAATTTATATCGATACCCAGTATTACGACGAAAAATTTGAAATCACAAGAATAAAACTACTCCTATTTAACCTGCCACTTTTTCATTTCTTCACTAACTTGTCAAATCTGTCTCTTTGTTGACCATGTAATCCTTACAAAAAAACACAACAACATGATATTTACCTGACGGTCTTGTCCTTGCATTCCATTCCTCCTCACCATGTCGAGAGCGTGAAGGAGCAACACCCTGTTTAACTGACCGATGATGGCCGGTGATGCTGGTGGTGTCATCGGAGACTGGAAGAAGTGAGAAGGAGGAGGAGGAGGAGGTGGCGGGAAAGGAATTGGTGGTGGAGGACTTTGAAGTGGTGGAGGAGGAAATGGAATCAGAACTTGACTGGCAGCAAGGTTAAAGCTTGGCATTCGGTGTGTTGAGGACTGTGCCCATCGACTGCTGGCCTTTAGTGAAGGGACTGCAAGCTGGTCGGATAAAAATAGATAAGTCATTTTAATTATATAAATACTAGATTGCAGAGGCGTTTATCCTGGGGGCGGGGGTGGGGGTGATAGCCCCACTAATTAAAATATTATCGATTTGCCCCCCTCCCAATAATTCTGATAACTTGAAAAATGCAATATGCAATGCAAATATATGTTTTGAAAAGCATTGGAATATAAAAGCATTAAACAAGGCATGAAAATACTAGTAAACATACAAAATTGTCAATTTTCGGCGGGCTTCGCGCGCAAAATTCTGTATTGTAATTTTGGATATTTTTCACTTTTGCCCCCCCCCCCACAAAAAAAAAATCCGATACATGGATCAGATCAACGCCCCTGCTAGATTGACTAATATAGCGCAAGCAGCTCATACAATTGTGAATGATATTTATATTCACTTCTTTTATGTTAAGTGTGGTGCATAAGGTTATAAGGTATCATTCTATTTTGAATTGTGTTCTCAACATGTTAGCAATTTACCTTGCTTTGTTTTGGCTGATTGCGGGCGTTCGCCTTGTTATCTTTCATAATTTCAGTCTGTGCTGTCTATTTAAGCAAAATGAGAAATATAATAAGCACATTAATTAGTACGTCATTACTTTTTTTAAATCATTTGTTAGTGTTTAAAACGACCTGCCTTAAAATAATGTCTTATTATTGTCAAAAACTGTATACCTTGAATGATTCTGGTTTATAAGTTCATTTAATTATGCTCCGTTGATCCTGGCATATTTATTGCAGCTTTTCTTGCTATACTGTCACCATTATCTAACCCGTGGTTTATTTGTATGATTCTCGATTTTTTTTATGTGTCTCATACGTTTTCCGTAAGTTTGGAAACTATATCTATGCATTTAGAAATCGTTTGGCAAACTCATCCAAAATCTTATCTATGGCATTCTTTATGAAGAAATATTTTTCATAAGATTTCATTCGAAGTTTTAATACTTAAAGGCCAAGTTTAGTTTTGGGGATTTTTTTTTTATTTGAAAGCTTTATGCCCCAAAGTCATATCCCAGCAATAACAGATTCTAAATATCTTTAGTTTTTTTAATTAATGAAAAATCTCGGGGGGGGGGGAACCCGAGATTTTCGACTAAATTTTACATTATAGCATCAGAGGGTTAATACGGTATCAAGGTTATATGAGTTATACCTCGGTGACTTTAAGGAGTGACTTCATATAACATCACGTGACGAATACACACTCTTTTAGCCGAATTATCAAAAATGAATTTATCCTTAAAGATTGACCAATATTTTCTCTATGACAGAAAATAAACAGCATAATAAAACAACAACCAAAACTATACTCACATTATAGCCATTATGCACGATTGACACTGCCCTTTTGGTAAGGATCTGGGCGGCACGTTCTTTCTGTTCTCTCAGTTTTGCCTGCTCTTCCTATGAAAAAAAAAATAATTAGAGATGATTATTAATAGAAGTCAAAGGCTTAGAAATCATTGCTCAATGGCAAACGATTTGGTAATAAGCTTAGGTGATAAGCTTTGCCTCATTTATCATGTTTCTGAGTGGATGATTAATCTGAAAATTTGTTTTGATTGGCGCAAATATTCACACGAGTTTAAGTTTAGTAAACAAATCCAATTCTCTTTAAACGACATCCATCGAAACTAATTGCTTACCTTGATAATTCTTTTTACGAAATCCTGCGCATATTCATCGACCAATTGGTTATCGACAGCCTGTTAAAAAGAAGCGAAATTAGATTTTAAAAAAAGTTCTGTGAATGGAAAGCACTCGACTCAAAATAACGCTTTATTGGTCCTACTAACAGTTAATTCAAAATAAATTCAATATCTGAAATACGGGTAATTCCTTTGGGTAATAGTAATTTACCGTTATAATTTCAGCTTTGATATAATTTTAGAAAACATGAACATGAGGTACTATTATTAATAATAATAATAATAATAATAATAATGATGATGATGATGATGATGATGATACTACTACTACTACTACTACTACTACTACTACTACTACTACTACTACTACTACTCCTACTACTAATGATAATAATAATGATAATAATGATAATAATGATGATGATGATGATGATGATAAGTAGATTTTACTTGTGCCGAGTTTTTGCGAGAATAAACTTTTCTTTATCCACGGTTCGTGATATGTATGAATGGGATTGGAATTTCAATAAAAAAATTGATTATTCATTTTCTAACCAAAATCGTGATGACTAATCAATAATGATAATGATAATAATGATAGTAACGATAGTGATGGTAAAATATGTAGTAGCAGCAGTAGCGGTAATAATAATAATAATAATAATAATAATAATAATAATAATAATAATAATAATAATAATAATAATAATAATAATAATAATAATAATAATAATAATAATAATAATAATAATAATAATAATAAATAAATAAATGAATAAATAATTATAGTAACAACACACTTTACTCACATTATAGACATTCTGTACGACTGATATTGTTCTTTTCAGGATGAGGGCTGCATATTGTTCTTGGAGTATCTTTTGTACTTCCTGTGGAAAAAATGGGACAAAATCTAATATGCTTAAAGAGAGTTATTCGATTGTAATGTAATTTATTTTGATCACTGGCTTAAGAAAATACTGTAACTAATATACATAAGCCGAATATATATAAAATAGGTTTTGCACCATTTGCAACATTTAATAGCAAACAACTTTGGGACAGACAAAGATGACTATTTGCTGTAGCATATAGTTCATTATACAGGTTATGAGAACAGCCCAAATTGATCTACTTACTTTGAGAACTCTCTCTGAATATTCGCTGGCAAACTGATCGAGAACTTTGTCATTGACAGCCTGGAAAATAGAAGGGTGATCAGAACAATATGAGTTTGAGACAGTTACAAACTAAGTTCGACAAAGAATTGAATAAATCTAACAGTAACTCGATATTGCATTAAATAAATCTAAAAAAATTAACTCGACATTGCATTGAAAAAAACATGTATTTTCCTATTATTTCGTGTAATCATCGGGAAAGACTGGTTGTCAGAAGATGAAAAACATCGACTTCAATTCAAGTTCTAAATCGTGAAGTACAACTTTAGATTTTTCTTAAATACTGCCGTGTTTATTGCACAGTTGAATCGATTTTGTGACTGGTTTACCAACCTCATAAACCTGATGAACAATAGACTGTGCGCGGGAAGTCAAGATCTCATTCTCGATGTTCTGAAGGGATAGAAATTAAAGAAAAAGTGAAAGAAGTGTAGGATTTTTATGTGAATATCTATAAAAACAGAGGGCAAAACAAAGACAGCAACATGCACAACAGATGATTTCAATATCTATAACTTAACATAAATCAAGAAACAAATCTTGGGAGGAGAGAACGGTTGAACTTATTATGTTATACGAAAATTTTAAGATCTATTTGTGAGCAAATTAAATTTGTAAGAAAAAGTTTACAACCTTAAAAAAAAAATTAGTCACTGAATTTTTTCTCTGCCGTCCGAAGTTGATAAACAATATACACTCATGGGTAATTATGGAATATTTTGTTGATATTTAAGTTCTTTCTCCTATATCGTCCAAAATTTTCAAGACGTGTTAATTTCACAAAAACGCAGTATGTGAAGCAATTTTTGGATTTCATGAAAAGACTAAAGTAATATCTAGAATTCGTTTGAGCGCAATAACAATTATTTATCTATTTTTTTAAAGATCCACAAAAAATCATGACAAGGTATTAAATTAAACTAATTTAAAAAAACAACACAAAAAATTGATAAATTTTGATCTGATGTCATTTATCATTAAATTAACATCAGAATTATCTGTTACAAGTCTAATAACGCGCGTAACCACCACGTGACTAAACAACAACAACACCGCCATTTATAAACACAGGTTTTAGCGTCGAGTCGGACGCTACAAAATGCTCAGCATTACTGAAATACTTAGATTATAATTGTTTCACCTGGGGTGAGCAAATATTAATCCCAGATGTACCGTTCACGGAAAAACGGCAACTTCTAAAATGTCTTTTAAGTATTCCATGATTATGAGCATGAGTGTATAAGTTGCAATTTGATTCGACGGAAAGTTACTAACCTGATAAACCTGGCACACGACTTCTCGTGCACGGTTCTGCAAAACTTCGTCACAAAGGGTCTGTAACAGAGGGAAGATAATGAAGCGAAATAAAGTAAATCATTTTCTAATTATTGGCATATTTCTGGCTGTAAGATTAGTTTTAGTTTGTTAAAATCAAACAAATTTATTGCTACTATTCTTAGATATTGCTAAATGTTAATT
>JZLH01S0102663.1:33922-52729 GCA_001188425.1 Eucidaris tribuloides
CGATTATTTACGCCTAAGAGTTGTGTGACTCTTTTGTTTACATGTATTGTTACGTCACATTTCCATGGTGAAGCATTGCTGATTGGACAGAAAAAGCGTAATTTTCGTTACGTTTCACTGACGTTTCAATACCTTATGCGCGTAATAACGCGCTGATCTATTTTGCGCACAGCTCAGACGCGCACGCATCACGCGCGGCGCCTGCCGAGGATGCGCAGTATTGTAACGAAATTGGAAAATAACCAACCCCAAAACCAAATCCCTTTCCTTGTCACCCCTTGCCACCATTGTAATGTATCGGGGCAACCCACTTCTATTTCTTCTTCGCCACCACTGTAACGAAATTAAGAACAGAGATTGATTTCTCTCTATACTACTCTAATTATAATACTCTATATTTTCAATAAACAACTTCTCATTGTATAACAGTAACTTCCATTAAATCTATTTACAATCCTATTTACAAATCCTATAAGAGACACGTTCTCGTGCAATTTATATCAAATTCCAGGTTCCCAGACCCTGGACTCCTCGAACTCCATTTTGTGGTAAGTCTGTGTTTGACAAATAGAACATTATCTTGTCAAATTTAACTTCCAAGTAGAGAAGGTCAAAGAATTCACTCACATCAAAGTTTCTGCATTCAAGCATCCTCATAAAATATTGCTTGAAGCTCACATCAATTCCATAAAATTCTCGACTTATCAAAAAAAATTTAATGCAGGTTAGGCATTCAATATTCTTATCATTAAACATGCGATAACATTTTCAAATCAAAGTTAGACTCTATGCCATTTATAAACCAGTCTTTTATGGGTCAAAAGATGTAAAACATAAAAATTGGAAAAATCCGTTCGAAATACTTCCGAGAATAATTTCCGTAATAATGAATAAATTGCAAAATATGAGGTTTTGAGCTAAATATACAACCCAGACTTTAATTTCATCTCCATCTTCTCCTTCATCTTCTTTATCTTCATCATCTTCATCATCTTTGTCATCTTCATTTTTAATATTATTTTATTATTTTTACTATTGTTATTATTCCTCTATTACGTCACTAAACTCTTTATGAAATAATTACAAAATTCCAACTTACGGTTGTTTTCCTGACAATTAAAACGACTAAAATACAACCAGACAACCAGATTATCTCCCACCAGAGTTGTTGCCTTCGTTTAATTCTCCAGCAAAAGTGAAAATTTGTTCTTTTGTGCTATATTTTATTGTCTTCAATTCTAGAAGGCCAAAATTTTGCGTCCCGGCTTTATCGCCCGTGATTGGATAATCCCTATGACGTCATTCACGGCGGTAATTTCAATTGGAAACTCATACTGACGATACCAAAACCTAATGGGAGATTACCGTGTGAATACAAGAAAATACATGTCCCAACCACGAAATTTGGGAATAAATGAAGAAAATCAGAATTATCAGTAAAGTGGTTTGCATCAAAATGTGTGGTAATTGCTATAAATGTTGTAGCGTTCTACGCTCTACACACGGGCGTAGCATTAAATACCCCTGTCCCATTATAGCACTCCGTGAGATATCAGCTGTGCTAAAAAAATAGCTACGGGATGATCGGTTGCTGTCCGTTTCTCAATACTCAATTAGTTTCTACAAAACGTGTCACAATAAATGATGAACAATTACAATAATCAAATTCCTTCCACAAATACTATACTCGGTAAAATAATGCCAACTACTCCGGTGCTTTGTAATGTGACATTGCATCATACATGTAAGCGAGTGACGAAAATGTTTTCGTTCCAAATCCCAGGTCCACATTTTATTCCCGGTCACGCCAACCGCGAAAACTTGGCGGGGGGGGGGGGACCCAAATTGTTGGGGAACAAATTCGTTGGGTCACTATTTTTTGTAACATTTTTTTTCTGGCTGTCGCGGCGCAGGTGGGGGGGGGGTCGGGGTCCGGTTTGGTTACATTCCCGTCGGCCAGATCAGCTGACAAGCTAAAAAAAAAGGCCCTTCTTCCTCGTCATGGGGGGCACTCTGCCCCCATAGGAATACGCTAGTGGGTGAAAGTGAAACGCCTGAATGGTATTTTTTCCTCCCCCATTTTTTCCACCAAAATGTGTCCGCCCAAGCAACAAAACGAAGCGAAAAACAAAAAGGAAGGGCATTTTCTGAATGCGCGTAATTATGCTTTGCTGTTCATTCTTTGAAATGTACGTCATGTCGAAATTCATTTATAATTATTTTCATTCTTAGTATCTACACTGTAAAAATTGTGTTATAGCGAGTAAACGATTTTCTAAATACATTCTTCAAGTTGGTATCAATTCCATTAAATTCAAGGTATTTATTCAAAAATTTGTAGTCAATAAGCTAAATTACAAGTGAATTTACACGGTAAAAACATTAACAATTCTGACAGTATTGTTATGCAATAGTAGCGAATTTAAAAATATGAGGAATGAAAGCTTTTAATATATTATGAAGCTGGTGTATCACTAATTAGTAAACATATTAAGAGGCTTAACAAACGTCTTGTGTCAAATCACTGAACAAAACACCTAGTGTCGATAATCTAAACAATCATTTTCTAAATCGTGCGGCTGGCAGAGGGTTGTTAGCAAATGCTCTAAGCAGAAGGGCGCTAACAGTAAATTGGCCCTAACTTGAAAAAAAAAAGTTATTTCATATTTCTGCCTGATACACTAATAGAAGGACCTCAAAGACCACAATACTTTAATTTCATGTTAAATAAGCCAATGGTTATGTTTGAAGCAATTTACTGTTAACGCCCTTCTGCTTAAAACATTTGGTAACGACTTTCTGCCAGCCGCACGACTAATGTTCAATTGCTATAAACACACTTTTTACACTGTACTTATCTAATTATACGAAACAATAGCGCCTTCCCACGCAGAAACGTTCCTTTGTCTTTCTTCTTTTCCCTTATGGATGATGCAATACCCTTGATTATTAGAAAAGAAAGGTTGTCTTTAAAAGGGGCTCTTGCTCATATAAGTAAGAAAGACATGTTTATTCTATCTATACAGCCCACTGCGATGCAGACTATGAAAGAAACGCGCAGGTGAAAGAAACAGCCTTCCTTTTAGCGCTCGAATGCATCGTCGTTAACAATGTTAAATTCTAAGTCACATGATTCCCCATATCTCTGAAATGATCTGACAATGAAGCCCTGAAAAAATGCAGTTGAAAACGATTATTGAGTGATTCTTAAAAGTAAAAGTTATTGAGCGACCATTCCAGTTTTCAGCAAAGCTACACTGCTGTGCTCTTGAATTTTCGTCCACTGGACAATAATTCATGTGGCGTAACTACGTGGGAAACTAGGAGAACATTCCCCTACCCCCCCCCCCGCCCGAATCAGCTGACCAACAAAAAAAAGGGAATGAACAAAGACAAATTTAACTAAACATAAAAAAACACGCGGCTGAACTGAGCGAGAAGTTGTGCTTAGTACCTATCGATATCGGCGCAAGTCCTTATGTTGATTAGATTTACTCTTTTTATTAAAAATGCATGCTATTCAATAGTTTTGTTCCGTTTGTTTATTCCAAATTGCAGCACAGGTTTGTGCAATAATCGGGCAGTCCCAAATTATTCATTGTGGCATCAGAGACGCCACGTTCATTTCATTTCACCGACACACAAAGTAAAGTCACTCTCATTGAGAGTGAAATAGTGAGCTGAATTCGAAAGATTTCGCCACTTATAGAAAAATACTGCACTCTTGCAGACCGTTTAATAACTCAGAATAATGTGTGTTATTTTACTTGGGGGGACAACTTCCAGAGTTAATTGGATTGCGTTGCTTATTAATCGAGAGATATTTCGTTTGTGGTATATTTTATAATCAATTATTATGCTTGCTATTAATCCCACTGACTCCACTCGTCCCAGCGCTCAAAGCAGGGGCGTCGATCCTGAGGTGGCAATTGGACGGTCGCCACCCCAATGAAAATATTGGGTGTGGGCAAACATATTGATTTGTCCCCCCCCCCCAATAATTTTGACAATTTGAAAAATTCATGTAATGCAAGGATATGTGTAGAAAGCACTGGAAAGCACTACTAAACCATTAAACTTAGCATAAAATTACTATTAAAAAAAACATACACAATTGTCAATTTTTCGAAATTATATATTGCAATTTTGCGCGCCGAATTTTTTTTGACATTTTTTTTTTCACTTTTGCCTTACAAATTCGAAAAATGGATCAACAACTCTTGTTCAAAGGCCTCGAATGGTTGAAAGGATCTTGGAAGCTTGCTCGTAGGTCGAACAAATTTAAGGTTCAATTTCCCTTTTCATTGTGAAAATCAGTTTACAAGCTAGACCGATTTTGCATGACGAAATGAAAGTTTTACGACTGTTTTTTTTTTTTTTTTTTAGGGGGGGGGGATCGAGGCACCACATTCATTTGGAGCAAAGTTTCCCAAACCGCTACGCTCGCCCATGGAATTTGCCAGTGCCTTTTAACGACTTATGACATACCATACAAGTACATATTCATGTTGATATACATGAAATGCCAATTCTTATTACAAAATTACTGAAACTGGTTGAATTTTATCACAAAACTAGCCACACAAGAAGCCTTATATTTTTTATTACCCCAATCATAGGCTACGCTTTGCATAAGCAGCGAAAAATTTGGGTGAGCGACTGGGTGCCCCCCCCCCCAGTGAGTCGACCCATAAGGGACGTCACTGAGTAGGCCTTACGCGTATTGGTGACAACAGTTTCATTTTCTATGGAAAAATTGTAATAGGCGACAGTAGGTAAGATAAAATTTTCTATGGAAAAATGGTAATAGGCGACAGTAGTTTAGATAAAATTTCACTTTATTATTTAATTTCAGTATTTTCCAAACAAATTATAGCAATGAAAACATCGCACAACTATGTCAATTTAGTATAGGAATCTATTCTAAATATTCGTACAAATTATCTACACGAAACTAATAAGTATTACTTCATTTGGTATACAGTATAATGGCTTTAAATGTGAGAATATGTTCTGCGTCCTCTTCATAACATGCGTGATGTGAAGTTTTCTTAAGTTTCCAGGAGTTTAAATCGGGTTTAAATCCGTTAAAAAAAATCAATCTTGAATTTCTTATTTGATGTAAAGACCGAAGTTTTCCGCGGAAATCACGGAATAAGAGGTAGAACGAGGAAAACAGCATCTTGAACAAAAATTGAAAAATCATGCCAAAAATTCTGCCCAAGTAAAATTAATTAACATGTATTGAATAAAACCAAACTAATTTACCAAAAAGATGCAAAATAAAGCAAAAGCAATCATGCGTTACCTGTAAATATAATTTTTATGTCCCCAAATCCGAATCAAAACCACCATGGGCCTATAGTAAGATTGACGTTATCTATGATTTTTTCGAACAAAAATTCAAGTCGGAAAATTACAACGCGGAGAAAAAAAGGACTTTGACATTTGTAAAACGGAGAAAAACGGAATTTGACATAACGGAAAAAACTTCGGTCTTATTTTATTCCTGATTTTCGTAGAGATGAGAAGCGCCACCTACGGTTACTGCTTTAAATGGATACCCCTCTCACATATGGGATCCACGGTGTGAACTTGAACAGGAATTCTCCACAATTTTGTCACGCAGTTGTACGATTCAGGTAGGTTGGATTGTGGTGAGTAATTTCGTGTCATGTATAATAAGATGAAAATTAGGTGTATACTTCGTTCAAGTTAATCAAATGTTGCTAAAACGAACTTCACTGACATGCCTGGCCTTAATTATGAACTGTAGTCCCATGTATTGTGTTTTATGTAAGTGCGAACTGCTGACTGCTGTGGAGAGTGAAATTGAATGGATGAGGGTGGCGTATTTCACAATAATGCCGTAAAAAAGAAACTGACTAGGAATGTAATCTAACTTTAAAGTAATGAAAATATTGAATAGATCTGTGTATTTTCCCATTTTTTTATCAACGCACTACCAACTTTTTGCTGCAATTTGACATAACGCTAGTTGTGAAGTTGTGAATAATTCAATTGCGTGAATCTGATGTTGTTAGATGTGTCTTCCATTGACTCAAATGAAATCACATAACTAACTGACCCAATACTACATGACCGAAAAATTGACATATCTGAATATAAATGTGGAATAATCTAAAGACAGAGTAAGAGATTTGCACGTCAGAAAATGGCCAAATGAATTAAATCCTGTAAATCAGCTCAAATCATTCACAATGTGAACATTAGTATAAATAAACACCTGTCATAGAACCTTTGGGTAGAATACGTAGTTTTGGTGAAAATCTAGACGTTTACACTTCAAAATTTACAGTTATGTTGACAAATAACGTGCACGGGCCGTTCCAAAATTGATCAGCTGTTAGCCGAAGGTCGGGCGGAGTTTAGCCATTTAACCAATCATAACCGCGATTAACACATAACCGCGATTCGCATTTTGAGCAAAACTTAAACTTGCGGAAAGAACAATATTTTGGTAACATGTTGTTATTAGTTTTACTCATAAAGCAACATATTCATGACGTATGGATCTCAAACTTTCAACACACCATTTGTAAGTACTAAACTACTGTTTGGTATTAATAATGAAGGGAAGTAATGGACTTGCAAATCCTTAACACAATCTTTAAACTTTAATGAAAGAGTCAAAATGATTTCTTCTGTTCATGCATTTCAGCAATTTGGTAAAATTCTAAAAACTTTACTCGAAGAATTTCATACCATACAGTATTTTCAAAAGACTAAAACCTATAAGTGTAAGGCACACAAATTGTATTCAAGCACCCCTCCAGTTTGAACATTTACTAAGGAGAGAAAGCAGACGATTATAATATAAGGCACACATATTGTGTTTAAGCACACCACCTATCAGTTCAGATGATTGTAAGGGGTTTAGGTTATAACTCCTTGAATGGGTGACTGTAAATGTTAATGTACTTTCAATCATGTATTTCTGAGTAGAATTGGAGAGAAGTTATCTGCCAAGTCAAGCTGACAGTGATTCAAGAGACACTGACGAGTCCAAGAACTGAGAGTGCAATATGGTCCGGAAGAAAATAGATAACCGCATTCGAGTGTTGATTGAAAATGGAGTGGCCCTGGGACACAGATCAATGTTTGTTGTCGTTGGCGACAAGGGAAAAGACCAGGTGAGATAAGATGTAGTTTATGGAAACCAGTCTGTGAAATATTACACATGTGTCTGTAGATGACAGGAACAATTGTTTCTTCTTTTTCTTCCTTTCTTTTTCTTCTTGTTCTTTGTCTTCTTTCTCCTCTTCTTCTTTTGTAAGTAGATGACAGAAACAATTGTTTCTTCTTTCCTCTTCTTCTTCTCCTTGTTCTTCTTTCTCCTCCTCTTCTTCTGTCAGTAGATGACAGAAACAGTTCTTTCTTCTTTCTTCTTCTTCTTCTTCTTCTTCTTCTTCTTCTGCTTATTTCTCTCCTCTTCTTTTCCCCCCGCTCTTTCTGTTTCCCCACTCTTTCTTCTGAATCCTCCTCCTCCTCCTAGCTCCTCCTCCTCCCCTTCTTCTTCTTCTTCCTCTTCCTCTTCCTCTTTCTCTTCCTCTTCCTCTTCCTCTTCCTCTTCCTCCTCCTCCTCCTCCTTTCATGCTGTAATGAATATGGTTATCATCAATATCATCATTATGGAAATGTAATTACAAAACAACGACAGACTTTTTCCTCATAAGGTTGTCTGTGCTCAACAAATGGTTAGCAAGATCAGGTATATGTCTTCTGTAACTACCTCTACCTTTACAGGGCTTATGATTTCCCAAATATGTTGTTCTTTGATGATTTTAAATAATTATGTATTAAAATTGATTTAATTGTTATTGAACCTTCAGCGATGACACTCTAAAGAAAGAACAATTATTTGGCAATTAATTTTCTTGCATCTACATTAACATTTTATATTTCATTCTGATTTTTGTCAGGTTGTGATTCTTCATCACATGCTCTCTAAGGCTGTCATCAAGGCCCGACCTTCTGTGCTGTGGTGTTACAAGAAGGAACTTGGATTCAGCAGGTGAAATATATACAGGCCTTCAACTGGTCCTACTTTTCCTACTTTATTGTGAAGATCCCAATTATTCCTGTTTTTCCCCATAAAAATCTTTATTTTCCTACTTTTTGTGAAAAAAACCTCCTTTGCGATAGGTTATTTGTGTGGAGTGGGTAGTCTTTACAGGTTGTTGATGAGAGTACTGAACTACCATCTTCATCTGTTTGTGAAGGAAATTCATTTCTGCAGATTTCCGCTGTTTCGCCAATCTTATATTTTTTTCGGCGTATTCTGCATGTTTCCGTTTTCTTCGGGGTTACTACTCCAAACACTACTTAGAAATATTCTATGTTCCTCCTACTTTCGTAGATTGAATCCTAATTTTCTCCTACTTTTGGAGAATTTTGCTACTAATCTTCTCGTTCTTTTTCAACCAGCAGAATTGAAGGCCTGTATTTATGTCAACCAAATCTGGCTCAATGAACCAAAAGAAGTTTGCAGCCCAATAGACCAAGGCTCTGGTAGACAGATTGACTGATTGATTGTAGTGGCCATAGTTTGTGCATCTAAAATCTGCCAAAGTTTGTTTAATTGTGCAAACTGAATTAAAATGAAGGAAGAGAAAATAATTAGGTGCTCAAACTATACTTGAACAAATTAACTTTTAACGTGCCAGAGGATTTAAAACTCTATGGACTTTATGTTTATTACTTGGTGCAGATCTGCAACTTTGGCATGTCAAGAGTTAAACTGCTATTCAATCATGCTGTTAAGCCTAAATTGTGATTTTTGTGTATCAGATATGCTGTCCATTAGTACAATACAATCCTCGGTCTACATGGTTTATTACATTTTTCAGGTCCAATTATTATTAGCGCTCTGCCTTTTAAATATGGAAAAAATTACAATTATAATTATTTAACATTGCGGTATAATTACAATTACTTTTGTCAAACATAATTTCAGTTAGTTTCTATTGATAGTATATGAGATGTTGTATTCAAGAGAGCATGTATTTTTTTGTCAAAATGCGAGGGTAATAACATCATTCTGCTCGTACTGTTGTATTCTAGCCATGAAAAGTGCTTTTAAGGAAACACATTTGAGTAATAATAATAATAATAATAATAATAATACAAGATATTTATATAGCGCAAATTGCTAAAGCCTCTATGCGCTGAAAGAGATACTCAAAAAGCAATACATAATTATACAGGCAAATTCAAAGTAACAAATAACAAGATAACACGAAAACAGATAGTGTACAAAATGTAAATGTGAACATTATAGGTAGGCAAGCTGAAATAAATGAGTTTTTAACAAAGTTTTGAAAATGTTCACTGTTCCAGCATTGCGTATGTGAAGGGGTAAATTGTTCCATAGAAAAGGGGCAGCAAAAGAAAAGGATCGTTGACCATAAGATTTGGAGGGAATGCGGTAAGGAAGCTGCAGGAGGGCTTGAGTTGAAGAACGCAAGGTCCGTGACGGAATATAGTGATGTAGTTGGTCAGAGAGGTAAGCTGGGGAGAGTCCATTTATTGACTTAAAGGTGAGGAGGAGGATTTTATAGGCAATGCGCGTGTCGACAGGTAACCAGTGAAGAGCTTGAAGAGTTGGTGTAATGTGGTGAGAACGAGGAATACAGGTGATAAGGCGAGCAGCGATATTTTGAACGTTGAAGTTTGGCAATGTCTTTAGCAGGAAGACCATACAGCAGAGAGTTGCAGGAATCAAGCCTAGAGGTGACAAGAGCATGAACTAAACGTGTTGTGGTTTCATGATCCAGGTAGCGACGGATTTTACTTATTTTCCTGACAGCCATGAGGGCAGATTTACCAATTTTATTAATGTGTTTTCTCATATTCAACGAAGAATCAAAGAGAACTCCAAGATTCTAGGGTAAGGCTGGGAAGTTTGATGGTAGGATTGTCGGCAATTCTGAATGTCGGAGCTGGTGTGAGTCTGTGAATGCGAAAAAGATGATCTCCGTTTTGAATCATTTAATACAAGATTTTGTTGTAGGGGGCCCATGGATTTTACAATCTTGAATACAGGTCTTCAATTTTGGCGATAGCGGATGTAGCGGTCCTTGGGTCAAAGGATAAAAGAGTGAGTGTCATACAGCAGTATACTATTGATGAATTACGACCTATGAGGCAAGAGAAATATAGTGCTGCAAAGGATGCACTAAACATAATGAATTCTCGCCGACTAGCCACACGGAATCCCTGGGGAACAGCACACACGCAAAGATGATTGCAGTCCGAGTTGACATTGTTAATAATGTACATCAGAACTGGCTTACGGGGTGTTCAGAAGTATGAGGAGAAGCATTTTAGGGCCGTGCAGCTCAAATTGCATAACGGGATGAGAAGACAGAGTGAAGGAAGTATGATATGATGCAATTGTATTCGAAAATGCAAGCTGAAAAAAAATCCCCAAGGAGCACCAAAAGCAGCCTCTGTTTGCTAGGTCCGGGGGGAGGCGAGTGCGAGGGGATGTCGTTCTGTACCCGAATATAGAAAGGCAGTCTCTGGTGGGCTGTGACTGTGGACCGTATGCGGGACAGAACCACGTGTTAGGAAGAAGATCGTTTATCAGCAGAAGATAATCTTGATTTGACAGCAGGCAGCTCTTTCAATCATCCCTCGCTTAGAGATAAATCTATAGATTCGAGATGCGGGCCATAAATTGGCCAGGTTTTCTGGGTCAAGACGCTGACTTTTTAAGAAAGCAAAGGTATGGTTACGGCAGGCTATCTTTAAGTAGTCGGGGAATGATCGCAGAAGAAAGCTGACAAGATGGATAATTTTTGTTAAAACTGGTAGGAGTTCAGGAATACAGTTGTCTTAAAACAGAGATGATGCAGAGATCCAGCCTTACAGGAAGATTACAAGGACATGTTTTAATCCAATGCTAGCAACACGCTGTCGTCAAAGAAGGAATAGCTTGTCAATCAGTAAACAAACATAACATGAATCATGATTATGACAGAAATTGAAGGAATGATTAAGAGTGGCAATTCTCGTTCATGTAATTTCTTAATCTATTTCAAAGAAGCGAACATTGTCTGCAAGGTCCTTTCGCGTTATGAGAACGTGGGAGTATTGTTGGCCTGTTTTGCATGACACAAGTTGCAAATATGACGCGAAATAAATTACGCTGATCACATTCGGCAATTTCGGGGCATGGAATGTCAGAACTAGCTGATGTTGAGGAGATCTCATATGTAGGGCACATATGCATGTTTATATAGTTCTCTGTGCACAACAAGACCAGATTACGCGCGAGTTCCGCTCGACCCAGAGCGACGTCTTTATTGCGTTTAGGGCATTACGAAGGGGCACTGAGTACGCAGGGGCATTGGGACGTAATATAATAGACGCTCTCAGAATTCAGGGGCATGTTGGGATTGCTAAAATACGCTGGAGGGTGCTGTCGATTATAAAGAACACAAGTGAGATCCAAGTTGCTGTGGTGGATTATTCAGCCTAGTGGGGAATTCAGGATGTCGCGACTTAATGATAGATACGTCGATAGAGACGATTTTCCGGGGCAGAGATCAATTTTCTCAGGCTGGAGGATGTCGATATGACATTTATTAGACATTAAACGGCGGCGTGGTCAGATGGAAGATCAAGATTGGTTGATATAGAGGTAAAGAAGTCATCAGAATTGTCAGTAATAAGGAATCCTAGAGTGTGACAGCAATTGCTGAAGGTAGGAACGCTCGAGACATGTTTGTTCAAGTCAGTTGCTTGTGACTAAGCAAATCACAAGAAAAGATAGGCTGGGCACACGATTTAGGCAGGCAAAGTCTATATGTACTTAAAGTCACCACAAGAAGACAAAAAAAACCCCAAAAAAGCTTCAAAGTGATGAGATCAGAGATTGCAGGCATAGGTTGCCCAAGGTCATGAGAAACATTAGAAAATGTAAAGGTTTGTTTTTTCGCATTTGGTGAGGAGATAAATGACAGGGGAGGCGGAAAGAGAAGACGTAGATGATAAGGTTAGGCTGGAGTGTGTTCAAATGATTTATGATTCATGTTTCCATGAATTTCATGTTAATCTCGGGCATTTCTTACCGAGTATGCCACGAGCCGCCCCTGCTCTAACGAATTAAGACGTGGGAGTTGATGGAAAACAGTAGTTTGGCATGTGTTCTTAATATGCTGCAATAGTGCGATATCACGGTCATCACCCAGTTAACCATGTCTGCTGTCAGAGCTACAACATCCAGATGATGGTTTTATGATAAAAATCACGATAAAAGCTGCAGACTTGTCCTGCATTTGATAAGAAATGAGCATTCCATAACGCGAAAACGAAGGCGCTGAGGGGCATTTTAAGTGATTTAAGGCGGGAAGACATTGGGCATAGTAGGACACAACACAGTGTGAAAAGACAGAGTGATGATTCAGCGACGACGGCCGGCCTTTTTCCCTTCTGTGAGCAAGGGTCGCTTTGTACATAGTATGTTGAATTCGTTAATATACGCAAATTTTGTCATGTGGTGTCAAGGACAGCAAGGGTGAATGAATGTGAAGAAGCACTGGAAGTGAGACTTATGTTATGGTTGGATTGTAGGACAAAACTCTGAGTGTTCAGTGAAGCAGGTAGGCTTTGATAGATGTAAGCCGCAAACAGGTGCTAGCGCCCCGAGGTTAGGGTTGATATCTCCAGATATCAAGCAGCGGAGTTGAAAAAGTAGATTGATGAAGTTCAATAATACTGGAAGGCATTGAGACAGTGTACTAATGTGGAGGCTTTATTTGTGTTTGGCTGACCAGGCAAAGTTGCAGGTAATTCCATGAATATACAAATCAGTGTATACATCACCAGTGTCAATACATGGTCCCAGTCCAAGCAGGAAGAGGATGAATAGAGTACTAAAACCTCCCATTGTTTAGCTTGTGAGCTACTGGAACAAACACAATACAGTCAGGCTGGCATAGTGTGCAGATTACAGGATTACGGGATTAGATTGAGTGTCCAAGAATGAATAGGGTTCCAGACAGGATGACATGTACAGCAAAGTTGAAGTTCAAAATTTGGATGAAATGCACTGGATATATCCACTAATTACAAAAACATGGAGGCATGATACAGCACAAAAACAGTCCAGTAGATTCCAGGAGTGAAGACGAAAACACTAATATAAAATTCAGCATAAGATGTGAACAGTTGCACGAGAAAATTACAGGAAAGTAGGGAGCATAAGAGAGTCGCTTGTTAGGCGCACACCTCCTATACTCCAAAACAATAGACTACAAGATAGTGATATGTTTCAAGATGCTCGCTTACAAAGCATTGTGTAAATTCTGGTATGTGAGACATGTAATTGAATATAACTGAAAAGTAATTGGGCCAGTTACATCACACATTTCCAATTACAATTACTATTACATTATCTAGAAATTAAGTTACAAGTTTAACATTTGCAATTAATTACAATTAATTATGATTACAATTTGATTTACCCATACATGGCAACCATATCTTTTTTATAGAAGATATATGATGACAGAAGATAAGAAGGAGAACAAAGTGCTTGACTTGTGAAAATCAGAAAGACTTGCATGACTTCTCAATTTTACTTTCAGCAATCGCAAGAAGCGTATGCGTCAGATACAGAAGAAGATTAAGACGGGTACACTAGACGTGAGAGAAGATGATCCCTTTGAATTGTTCATCGCAGCGACAAACATTCGATACTGCTATTACTCAGAAACCCACAAGATCCTGGGAAACACCTATGGCATGTGTATTCTGCAGGTACAGTTCATATTTTTGAAGTAAAGACAATTGGATCTGATAGACCAATTTTAATAATTTTTTTGGTCAGATTTGATTTAATTAAAGAAGGGTACATAAAAATGCAATGTTCAAAATTTGGGATTCATATGTTGTAAAGTCTTTGCGATATAAATGAAAAATCAGTTGGTATTTGGTCATATGTGTAACAATAGTCTGGGTTTCATAATTTTCATTATTGGCACTAGATAACATTTGTATCAAACGTTTGTGATTCATTGGAAGTAAAGGCCACCGCACACTACACGATTTTCGGTCGCACGACTGACCGACTTTGGATTCGAAATAAAAAAGCGCTTATATTTCGTACATGCTGATTTATTTCAGATCCAGTTGGTCAGTCGTGCAACCGAAAATCGCGTAGTGTGCTGTGGCCTTTAGAAAGCATTGATCTTCACCTTATTTTAGTGTTCTGTTATGATTGTTCAAATTACCAAAAACAACCAAAAATGAAGAGACAAGTGAGCCTGATCAATTTGTCACGGACGGACATTTAAGAAATTCTGAAAGTTTAAGGGCTTGTAAAAATTAAGTAGTAAAATTTGTCAAGTTTGTGTATGGTTCATTGTGTAGAGTATCACTGAAATTGTTAAATGTTTATAGAATTTCTTTGCCACGGTTACCTACTAAAGATAGAATCCATTAAATATTAAATGTCACGGATGGACAGGATAGAAATGGGTTTCTACACTTGTCAGTGAGCTTTTGTTCTTTCTATCTAAACGAAACAATGCTGTCAATTTCTTTTCATTGCAGATGTTAGTCTAATAAGTTGACTTCCCTGACATATGTATATGTAATTTTGAAGCAAGCTGCAACTTTTACTAGAACGATAAAAAGTTTTGTCACAGACGGACACTTCCAGTGTCACGGACGGACATTTGGCGTCATGGACGGACATTTTTTGGTCACAAATGGGCATTATCCCAATTAAAATTGATATTTCAGCCCAGATTCCAGTATTTATATCACTAATAAACTTGAAGAGATGAATAAACTAGAAATTGTGTGTGTCCACAGGACACACATGCCCCAGCTATAATGCAGTCAGTATTTCTTATTGAGTGTGTGGAAACCATTTTGCATGAGCTGTGACCTTTGACCTTTGAATTTCAGACCCCAACTTGAACTTGACTTGTATTTTAGTGTCATCTACCTACATACCACATTTTTATAAATTCTGTCAAATATTTATCAAGTTATCACCCCAAAACCATTTTGCATATATAATGAGCTGTGACCTCTGACCTTTTACCTGCAGACTCCAAATTCGATCCTGACTTGTATTTTATTGTCATCTATCTAAATTAAAAAAAGAAATAAATTCCGTCGAATATTATTCAAGTAATCAACCAGAAACCAATCTGCATATATAATGAGCCGTGACGTTTGACCTTGGACTTGCGGACTCCAAATTCGAACATTTCCTGTATTTTAGTGTGATCTACCTACACACCAAAAATATTTAAAATCTGTCAAATATTTAAGTTATCGTGGGGAAACAAATTAGGGGAACGGACGGACGAACGGACTGACGGGGCAACACTTAATGCCCCCTCGAGACTTCGTCTGTGGGGGCATGAAAACACCTGTATGTGAATGTGTGTTGGGGGAGGGGTTATTTGGGGGTATATTTATGAATTACAATACCATTTATTGGATTTATGTCATGAAATATCGCCCCAAACTGATAAAACACATTTACAAACTCATTGAATAAGAAATCCCGTATTGTACCATTGCAGTATAATGCAAATGTTCGTCCGTGACAATATTCAAATTCATATTTAGCATATAAATATTTAATTGATCTGGTATTCATACATACACATTATAGGTCATTTGCTGGTGAGATAGCTCACCATGTTTTTGTTTAAATTTATTACTCCGGCAACAGAACAAAAAACTTTTAAATTTTCTTTCTGTCACGGACAGACAAATTTGCATAAACTTGAATAGAAAAATGCAGTTTGACCATTATTTTACAAATATTTCACAATATTTTTCTGCGTGTTAGCAAGCTGGTGTTTCATCTATAATTATTTGCAAACAAAACACGAGACAATCTAATGATTGTCAAAATAGGACCAAATCAGTATTTCTCAAAAGTGTCTGTCCGTGACAACAGTGTTCAACACCCCTATTCGAAAGTGAGTCATTCCAGTCGCTTTCCGGACCTTACCAAATAAAACAAATATGGATTTTAGTAACTGTAGATATTAATGAAAGATCCGGCAGTGATTACATCATAAGAATATCAAAATGAATTTTTTACCCCAATGCTCACTTTAACCGATCAGGCTCAAGTAAACAAATAAAAATTACTGACTAATGATAAGTAAATAGGTGCATAGATACATAAATAAATAAGTATTGAAATAAATGAATGGACTTCTGTTTGATGGACTGCCCTACTTTGGCAAAATGAAGCAAGTAACAAAAGTGAAGTAACATAAGTGTCGGAAATGAACAATTTGTGTCTGTCGTTTACATTCACATCAATGCAATTTCCCTACGTATGGACTTAGATGTCTTTCAATAGAATTATAATTTCATTTTTAGACCTTATCAAAGACTCTGGTAGCGTGGGGAATCATGTAGCTCAGGTTTTATTTTAACTGGAAGCAATGTTATACAATGCCTTTAACCATAGTAGACCCATTGGTAAATTCCAGTCCAGTCACAAGATAATTCTTCTAGCAACACTGTTTCCCAGACCTCTTCAAACAAGACATATTTACAATAGAGGATTTAATTTTGTTTCCTTGAACAGGATTTTGAAGCTCTGACCCCTAACCTTTTGGCCCGTACCATTGAGACAGTGGAAGGGGGTGGCATCGTGGTGATTCTGCTGCGGACCATGTCGTCCCTCCGTCAGCTCTACACAATGACCATGGACGTCCATTCCAGGTTCCGCACCGAATCCCACCAGGATGTCGTTGGGCGGTTCAATGAAAGGTAAGAGATCCTAGAGGCTTCTTTCAGGTCTTGTCTGTAGGTCAAAGGTTAAAAGTCAAATTTAAAACTTTACGTGCAAGTTTCTAGTGGGGTCTGTAACTTTCTAACCATAAGCCCATTTTAACTAAACTTGGATGGATGATACCCTACAGGGACCTCACTGTTATTTGGGGGTTAGAGGTCATGTATGTAGGTAAAATGTCAAATGAGGTCATAAAATATACCTGCAAATAAATACCCATGTTACACATGTAATCAATTCTTGGTATTTTGCTAATGATCAGAATTAATTTACTAAAATGTCACACAAATAGGTTGAGACACATGATATCTGCTGCCTTCATCAAACAAAAGTGTAATGATAAAAAGTTCAGGAAATATGATAAAACAGAAATCAGAAATATGCAATTTAAAAATCCTGAAAATCAGACCCATACGTAGAATACTATCCAAAAGTATCAAGATATACCTTCTTGTGTTTTGTGGTTTCTCAATCCAAAATTACATCGCTAAAACTACAACAAAAAATAAGACAAAGAAGAAGTCAGTAAACAAAATACAGTAAAAGGTACGCATTTAACTGCAAGATTACATAAAAACCTCATTTCCAACAAAAATTAAGATGATTTGTCACCCTTGCAATGACAAACTGGGAAAGTGTTCTAAATGGCATTGTGAGTAATATTTACAAATTTTAGTTCCTTACAATCTGAAAGACCGAGGGGAAAGGGAGGGAAGGGGGGAGGAAGTGGTGAGGAAGAGGTGAGGAAGGGGGAAAGGAAGGGTGGGGAAGGGGAAGGGGAGGAAGAAGGGGGCAGTCTGGTTCTGGCCTGCTCCTGTCAAGAAGCTAACCATATTCCTTTTGTCATTTAACCTGGCCATCTTTTTCATTTGTTTTGTTTTGTTTTTTCAGATTTCTGTTGTCACTCTCATCGTGCCAGAAGTGCATGGTGCTGGACGACCAACTCCAGATCCTGCCGTTATCATCCCACATCCTGGACATAGAAGCTTTACCACCGAAGACCAAGGTAAGGAATCTGTTTGTCCCCTCGTGCTGTAGCAGGTCAGCCCAAGTTAGGTCTTGGTCCATCTGAATTCTCCGATTATCATCCCATATCCGGGACATAAAAGCTATACCACCAAAGACCAGATAAAGAACCTGTCTGTCCTGTAGTGCTCTTACAGATCAGCCAAAATTAGATCTAGATCCATTTGAATTGTTCCATTATTGTTCCATATCCTTGACATAGAAGCTATACCACCGAAGATTAAGGTAAGGAATCTGTCCCTTGGTCGTGTAACAGGTCAGCCAAATTAGATCTCGGTCACTTGTAAATGAAAGGAATTACTCAGAGAGGGGAAATGCGATGCAATAGATTCCACGGCACTCGTCATCTCTCTGATTTTAGATGTGGCAACTGGCTGATCTCTATAAATTTTAACCAAACATGTCAGAAAAAAATGAACAGAGATTCGAAACGCGTCTACAGCCCGCGGGCCGCGACAACACCACCTTGAGGCCTATAATCTGGTTACCAGCCATTGACGCGTACGACCTGAGGACAAATCACATAAGCTCATAATTCTGACATTGTTATGGCTAAATACGTCCAGAGGCGGACATTTTTTATGCATGATAGGGGGGGGGGGTGCTTAAATGAAGAGGAATTACTGCAAGAGAGGGGACAATGCCGATGCAATTAGATTCCCACTCGTCTCTCTCTGTATTTAGATCGCAACTGTGGATCTATATATTTAAACAAAACACTGTCAAAAAATGAACGCACAGGCATTCGAACCCGGTCTACAGGCCACCGCGGCGCGACAACACCCAGAGCATACTGTTACGGCCGTATTGACAACGCACGGACCGAGGAACAACACGCAAAGGCGTCATAATTTTTGACACTTGTTAATGGTCTAAATAGTCGGCAAGGCGGACATTTTTTATCATGATTGTTAATGAATTAGGAATTACTCAGAGAGGGAAATGCGGATGCAATAGATTCCCAGTTCCCCACT
>JZLH01S0102674.1:4243-26598 GCA_001188425.1 Eucidaris tribuloides
TAGGAGGGACTACTTGTGAACCTGCGTAATGGCAGCACCGCCGGTCCCAACACAGTGTCCAGCATGCATTTCTGTTCCCCGTGTAATAAGACATTTGTTTGAGATTGGCGACGAGCCCTTTCTTGGCCTGTAGATGGTCAATGAGTTAAGGAGTGTTGTATCGTCTCATCCTTTCCTCGAAAATGGTTTGCGCGGTATAGTATGGAGTTCTGTTAAAAGGTGGGCATTTAGCTTAGGGAAGGAACTTAAAGTGGGCCGGCCGTGTGTGGGTGCGGGGAGTTATCATCGCTTTCAAGATTCCCGCCACTCATGTCACCGAGAGTTCAGTACGAGGCGATGGGTCAAATTATGTCGAGGTCAATTAGGCAAATTACGTGCGAAAATAGTTTGAGTAATCTCAGGGTGCAAATTGTTCCTCCCATTGTCGGATTACTATTGGTAGAGTTCCCACTAACTCATTTTTCTACTAGTCTGACCTGTCCCTCGTGGGGCCCAGTAGAAAGTTCTTTTTTTTTTTCTTTTGTCTATTTTTTCGCCTTGGCCCGATAATCTTTGCTTGGTCAATAAAATAATTTAAGGAAAACTTTAATAAGCAAACTTGTGAGTTACTTGTTTGTTGGTTTTTTTTATTGCAGACGTGTTTTTTGTGTGTGTGGGGACATGGGATTGGCCGCTACAGTTTGCTTCTTGCGTAATCGACAATAAGCTGTGAAATGCCAGACGTTATTGTTTTTATTCAGTTGCCGCGACATGACGTGAAAATGACAACGGCACACTAATATATCTAATGCCTATCGCATATATAAAGTTCTAATGTTTACATAAAATTGTTTTGGAGTTTGGTGTTTCCTGTACAGCACTCGGACATGAATAGTTCTACATGTAAGTTAGACGGCTAGAATAGGAAATGTTTTGGAGTTTGTTTCTTGGCGTCGGACAGGAATGCGCCGCGTGCACTTTTCCCATTGTGCAATCTCAGCTGTAATGGGGGCTGCGAGTGGGATATTGTGATTGTCTTTTCTTCCCCCGCCCCATCCGTCCTTCTCCCCTTCTTCTTCTTCTTCTTCTCCCTTTTATTCTTCTTCTTATTTTCTTCTTTTTTCTTCTTCTTTTATTATTTTTAATTCTTCTCTTCAATCTTCTTGTTCTTACTTTTATTAAGTTCTCACTCCTTCTTCTTATTCTTGTTAACTTTTTTCCTTCTAACGGTATTTTTTCCGGCCCATCCCCTCCGTGCCCTGACGCGTACTGCACGTGATTTTTCGACTTCTTTTGTTTTTTTTACGTGCCCGCGTCGGCCGACCAGTAAAATTGGTCATTTCACCTGAAAAATTATCGCACTCATGGGCCGCAAACCACGTGAATTTTTACGTGCCGATCACGTCCCGGAGCGCGTCAGATCTGTGCCATGTCAGGCCCTCGTGCTCTTAGTCTCAGCACATCAAACTCCAGTCTTCGCTTGCAAAATACAGGTAGACATGAAGTCTTGATGAGGTACAGAAGATTTCCGCCAACATCATCACACTTGCCTTGATGGAATGATATTATATGAAATTGAGTGTATTAAAATCTAAAACCACCCATCTACCATTATCCAATACCACACAGTAGAGCCCACCACATCCACCTTTGAACTTTCATTTGCAGGGCAAAAAAAAAACAAGTTGGTTCTCCGACCCACAAGTTCCTTAACTTTTCGTCTCTCTTAACGGTGCAAGTAGAATCGCATGCACCATATTTATATTGGCAGTTTTTCAGCAAAATCTGGGGGTGGGGGGGGGGCAAGCCAGTGAAAACTATGACATATAGAACTTTGTTCAGATAGAACTACCTTTTGAGCCTCGAAATTGTTTTGCGTTCTGGGCAGTGTTTCTTCTGGCCAAGTTGTTTTGTGTGGTCGCTAAGGACATCCCCGATCGGAGTGAAAGCCCACTATGAATGTACCTCCTGTGAAACCCACCTGCAGGACCTCTTGACCTGGCATTGTTTAGCTGTTGGCGTCATATTTCAGGTCAGTGGTTTTCGTTCGGCTTACAAAGTTTATGGGTGGTCCTAACAATAGCACACTCCTATGACAATTGGACGTTTAGATGATCGGCCCTGCACTGACCCCTTTGACGGCTTGGACAGCATGTTCCCTCCGTATTCAGGTCCGTGTTCTATCGGACGCAAGTTAGGTGGCTCCTAGCACATTCCTTGGACAATTGACGCTGTCTTAGATAGACAACCAAAGATGACGGCTCTGCATGACTTGACTCTGGGCAATTTTTCTTGTTCTGGCTTCAGGTTAGTGTTCTTCTGCCAGTTAGGTGTCTGCGTCTAGATCAACGCACACTATCCTAAATGTACAATTTGACCTCTTATAGTACCTACCAGATGACCCCTTCGCATGACCTTTGACGCCCAATTACCCTTAGTACCGCCACCCACTGATGACATTGTTACCCAGTTTGGTTAGAATTGAAGCAACACTTTTCAATTCCAGTCATTTAACAAAACTTAACGCAAACTGAGCGGCAGAACCAGCACACACTTAACAACATACTACATACTCACATACATAATACATACGAAAAGTGATTTCATAGTCTCTTCCTGAACACGTCCAGGCGAGACATTTTTCCTAGTAAAAAAATGAAGCAAGAAATTCTGAATAATGTACATAAATGAAGTTCAAAGGTGGATGTGTTGGGGTCTACTTGTGGTTGGATACATGTAGATGGGTGGTTTTAGATTTTAATCACTGCAATTATAATCATCATAGCAATCATGATTTGGGAAATCTTCTGTCCTCATCAGCACTTCATGTCTACCTGTTTTTGCGAGACTGAGGTTGAGGTGCTGAGACTAAGAGCAGGGCTTGACATTGGCACAGATCTGACGGTCCGGGATCGGTAAAAATTACTGTTGGGCCAGTATAATTTCAGAAATGACCAATTTTACTGGTCCGACCGGGCCAGTAAAAAAAAAGATGTCGGGGGAGAAGAAAAGACAATCACAATATCACTGCAGCCCCCATTACAGAGTTGAATGAAAGCGCCATTCCTGTCCGACGCCAAGAAACAAACTCCAAACATTTCTTTCTAGCGTCTAACTTACATGTAGAACTATTCATGTCCGATGCTTAAAAACAAACTCCAAACAATTTTTGTAACATTAAACTTTATTGCGAATTATTAGTGCCATTCATTTCCGTCGCTGAAAAACAAACTCTGGCATTTCATGTTATTGTCATACGCAGCAAATGTTAGTGCCATCCATGTCCCACACACACAAAAAAACAGTCTGCAATAAAAAAAAACCAACAAAGTAAGCTCACAAGTCTTGTTATAAAGTTTTCCTTTAATTATTTTTTGACCAGTAAATTTCGGGCCAGGAAAAAATGAAAAAAAAAAAAAAGATTTCTACTGGCCCCACAGGGACAGGTCAGACTAGTAGAAAAAATGAGTTAGTGGGGAACTCTACCAATAGTCTCCGACAATGGAGGAACATCACCCTGAGATTACTCAACTGATTTTCGCACGTAATTTGCCTAATTGACCTCAATAATTTGAGGCCCTCCCTCGCTGTCTGACAGCTAAACGATGATTAATCCCCCTTTAATCCTTCCCTAGCTAAATGCACCTTACAGCTCCATCACTATACCGGAAGTTTTCGGGAAATGAGCGATCACACCTCCTTAACTCTTGCCATCTCGGGTGTCGCAGTCACAAATGTCTTTACACGGGGAACAGAAATCATGTGACACTTGTGTGCCAACGAGTTCACAAGTAGTCCCTCCTATTTGTCGTCACCATATGAGCCATGGAGCCCTGCCGTTTACATGTAGACTGACCAGTTGTCATTCAGTGGCCAGGGGCTGGGGTATGGTGATAAACGTTTTGTTTTTCCCTTGTTTCACATTTTACCTGTTTTCTTACAGCTATTTCTATCCTAATTATTGGTGACAACTACATCAGAAACTAACACATTTTGACCTGTTGAAGACAGCTTGATTTTCCCATTTACCATATGACCTTGTGATGAGCTGTCTTGTCTCGTCTGCAACGGTTCTACGCGGAAGAATATATCACGTAACATGCTATTTGCGACATTTGAGTAAAGCATGAGTGCTTATACTGCCCGGGGGGGGGGGGGGGGGGGGGGGGGAGGGGGGGGGGGGGACAACTCGACTTACAATGTGAATACTAAATGTGCCAAGAAAAACTTTGATTAAATCGGTTGGGTCTTTGTTGGAACTGGCGGTTGCACCGAGCGACAAATCTGGATGTCTGGACCTCCGTCCCGCATACTCTGGTATGTCTTCACAATGGTCTCTCTCTACGCACGCAAACTTTCAAAATTGCTCGTCCGCTTCTGGCAATCTGCACACCTCCTTCCATCTTCCCTGTAGCAGCAAAGTTACGCGTGCTGCATTGGCCATTTCTGTAGCTGAACTTCACGCTGTGTCTAAAAAATCAGAAGCTGACAAGTCGGCAATATTTTGGGCGTCTCTTGTACACTTGGAAAAACTATAAATCCAACATATCTCTTTCTTGCTGAGACCCTAATTCTGCAATATTCGAGCTGATCGCACTGCTGAACTTCCTGAAATCTGGTTGCGCTGACATGTGTGAACCAACCACGTGCACATAAGGTACGCTTTTATCATTTTCTATATCATATTTATTGCTTTAACAGAGTTTAATGACCCGTGCCAGAGAATATAACTCTCAGGGACCTTCCCCACTGCTTACTCATTTGGCTCTCTGCAGATCTGCGTCTTCGGACACGCTCACAGAAGCATACTGCTTAGCCTTTAAGTCAGTGGAATGGAACAAAACTTGACTAGTTTTTGGTATTTTGAAAATTGCAGTTTTTCCCCCCTAGCATTCAAACTATATGAAAGTCTTTGCAGACGATACAGTAACTGCTGTAACTCAATTTTTTTTTAAACTTTGATGATTTGGCGTCTTGTATGATAGAAGACTGTTAGAAGATGTTGAGGATTATACAATAGTGGTTGATGAACATGATTATGCTTGTAAGTATGAACTGAGTCTATGTGACCTGTCACTATGATACTTTCACAAAGTTGCACTTATTATGAAACATGATGAACATACAAAGAAAAATAGTTTGGGACTTTGGGTGAAAAATATGACTATTCAAACTTTTGCAACATGTGAAAGTAATAAAACTTTTGATTTTTTATGGCACTTCATGTTCATAGTTTGAATCATAATTACAATATTTGGCACTTTCCTTACCTTGAGTTTGTGCGACTTTATCAGGGTATTGTGGTGACGGTCACATGTCTCTCTCATTGACTCAAGTATTACCAGTAACCAAGCAATGCCTAAATTACTGTTATAATAAGCTATAGGCCAATGTTTACTGTATTAGGATAAGAATAAGTTGAGTCATACATGACATATCCAAAAGAACAAAATAATTTTTGAGAACCGCAATGTGTACATACTCTAAGCAGTGGTTATGGCACACATACATGTAGTGCGTGGAGCTGATATTTTTCATACAGTTCATGTTAAATTCTGTGCACACTTTACACCCACATCTGTAAGACGTGAAAAATATTGTTATCTGACACTTTGTAAAAGAAATGATAATCAACAATTTCCCACACTTGGAAACACTGGGGACCTTTGCTCATTATCCAATGCCAGACAATCGGGCAAACGTGCCTTGAACAATGAGGGTTGTTGGTGTATTTTTGTGGTTTCTCCAATCATTTTCAATATCACGGTCCAATTTACGTAAAACCTGAGTCAAGCTGAAAACGAAAGGTTATCCCTGTCACATCTTGATTACAAACTTGAAGTGTGAATTTGGGTGTGGGGGATATTGGGAATACCGTATGCACGTATACACTGAAAGTTCAAAATCTAAATCAAAATGTGCAAATGACAAACTGAGAGGAGGGGAATTTGGAAGCTTTTAAGAGACTGTGTTTTCATTTAGTTTGCACCAGGTACAAACCCTTGTCCCTCGTGCTACATGTATGCAAATCAGGGTCTGAACAATCTGTGCTGCAGACTAGTAGTAGTACTTCCATAGGTCCTGTGTTATAGTTGCTCCAGCACAAGACATGACCAACAAGATTAGCCTTGACTCAAGGTGCTGTGGAATTTAAAGACACTATATAACACTGTGGAAGACCCGTTTAAAAAATTGTCGAACTTTGCTATCTGACATATCTGACAGTGTTTAAATGGACAAATAAACACCCTAGAACACAAAAGTTTGGACAGTTATGCTGTCACTAGTACAATATGTGCAGATACAAATTGGCACATTAATTTCATATCGGGCGATAGGAAATTCTGCAACACAGCAGTCTATGGAGAAAAGCTGGAATGGTCTCTCAATGATTTTCGCTTTTTTAAAGCACTTAATGATTGTTTTACACTGCAATTTTTTCAGGGCTTCATTTTTAGACTGTATCAAAGACACTAGTAGCATGGGTAATCATGTAGCTCAGATTTTTTAAACTGGAAACATTGTTATACAATGCCTTTAAGTGCCAAAATAAAGTATTTGCCTACAGACTAGTTTTCATTATTCAGCAGGGTACAATTTATGTTCATGACTGAATGCAATCATTGCATGATGCCATTCATTAACTTCCCTTCCTGAAATGTTACTTGAATTTCTTAACTGCAGTGTGCACGAATTTAGAATCTTTTCAAGATATGAGAATGAAAGTTGCGAAAGCCTCACATTTGCCTCCAACATAATTAAACTGTTTTCACATAGCTGTTAAAGGGACACGCCGCTCGTAATCCATGTACGTTTATTTACCTTACGCTTGCCCCTATTGCAAGGCAGTGCGTAACACTGAACTCTATGCTACGTAGTGTAGACTTCAGTGGTGCGTAACAACAATCGTGGAGCTGCGAACAGAACTGCTGATGAGGGTCAGTTGGGGTTAGTTCGCCTTTCTTCGGGTGAATACGTACTGCATAGGGAATTGCACACAATTCGTGCGCACTCGTTTTCCGTTAGTATACGGGCATTCCCGAATATTACCCGAGTCGGGCCAGGTCCAAACGCCCACGACTTGCGACTTTACGGTCCCTTTAAAACGTGATTGCAATTTTCACGCTATTCCACTGTATAACCAGTCATCAAACTCCAATTAATCTCCTATTTCCTGCAAACAGATGACTATTAGATTAGAATCTATTTACATTACAGAAAATCTTGGACACTGGTTAAATACCAATTGTGCGCTGGGTGCCAGTTGGCATTTAAGCCACCTTACATACTATCACTCAACATACCGACTGTACGTTTGCTACATTTCAACATTTGCCAAAATCATTCATTGAATTGGATATTTATGGCCTAAACAGGTGAATGCCACAACAAATTTCTGCTGAATAATTTATCACTGGCCACAAATGTTATTTCTGCTTCTCATAAAATTACTAGTAGAAGTGTTAAACTTGTGTGTCATGTTTAGATATTTTACAACCTGATGCGTACATAACAGACTGTAAAAGTTATAGTTTCTGTTGATCGGACTGTTCAGGCATATTTGTTTATCAATCTTTCACAAGGTATTTTAATACAGTATTACGCCAGACATCAGGAAAAAAAATAAACCTGTACTTAAAGTTGTTTTATGAAATTTTACATGTATGCTCTGATTTTATTTTTTTTATCCAATAGCAAAAACATGTATCATATACTGCAAAATAGTCAGGGCCCCCTAATTTTTTTATTTTTCATAATTTTCTCAAATGTGGATGCATTTCATGCAGAGAATGTGATTTTCAGAGCATTAATGATTAAAGATATAGTTCAATCTCAAAATACAACAACATAAATTTCAATTTTCACAATTTACCAAAATGTAGTGTATACAGTGCCTCTAAACATATAGGCCTACTTCATGTACCACCATAAAATACCACTAAAAAGAGGTGATGGGGGGGGGGGGTGACTGTTACCCAGCCCCAAATGAACCAAAATATGCCCGCTGTTGTAAAATCATTCGGGTAAATTAACATTGTAAGTAGACATAACAAACACAAACACAGTTGCTAATGATACAGAACATAATACATGATAGGTGGTGCACTGGGATATATGCTCCCACAAGCATCAAATCAAGTTATGTTTACTGGTTATATAATTTCCATAATGCAATTAAAGTTGTTTTGATGTACACTGTATGGGACAAAAACATTTTTTTTCCTATAGTTAAGAAAAGTTGAACTCTCTATTAAACCCACTTCATCTCCGGTTTAGGGCTGCTCTTGGAATACTTATGTGGAAATACACCTGGTTCAACAGTGTAAGAACAGTTTCATAGTTCAGACCTGGTCCAACAAAAATGATTTTGGAACACTTAGGGTGTATCTTTGAATCAGCAGTTATGGTAACACTGTGAATGAACTGCTCTAACACTGCTCTCAAAAGGCTCTTGTTTGTCAGTGTAACTAGGCCTAATGTAACACACAATCATTGGCCAATGGGCCTGTGAGGTTTCAAAGCAAAAAAAAAAAAGAATGCTCACATCGCCAAGGACAGAATTACTGAAATTGCATCATGTCTAATTGTCTATGCATCAAATAACTTTTAGTATCACAATCCTATAAGGATCATATAGCAAAACTTCTGGATAAGAAGAAAAGAACAAGAAAATTTATCAACTAAAGTCAAAAGGGTTATGATTCATATATCTACTTTATTTATTTTTCATTTATTTCATGTTGTTTTTTGCATAAAGTGCAACTGCCAACATTCAGCTTTAGCATTTACGTACAGACAGTTTGGGTAAAGAAAAATGTGTGATACACACCCACTGGAAATTGGATTAATAATTTAATTTGTTTGTAGTTCATGTCAAAAAGGTAAGATTAGCTCAAAGTCAGTTATTTTGGGCCACTTTGACTGCATAACAAAACATTCTTCACAACAAATCAATCAAATTGATACCAGGTTTTCTTAAATTGATAGATCAAACTGACATTGGAATCTTAGATTATTTTTTCAGTGTATTGCCCTCATGTTCTGCCCTTTTGACTGTTCAACTTACAGTGGGGAAGCGCAAGATAACAGACGGTAAATATCGTGTGTTTAAATATTAGCTCTGGGAATGAAAAAAGGAAATTATAATCCAAATGTTTATTTCATGTCAACCTACTTTGATATGACTTGTTCTTGTGAGTTTGAATGATGGCTACATGATGTATTGCAGGACAGCAACATCCTATTTGGTTGCAGTATGTAGCTCCCATGACAGGGAACAATATGCATTGACAAGTCAATTTATTTTACAAAAGATACTTTGTAGCTTATTTGTCCTGATTAAAAATAAGAAGAAAAGCAGTCTGATGCTGATGCTCTCATTTAGTTGAAAAGGCATTTGTTTTGCAGAAACTAGTAGGCTTTTCACACTGCAGCCATCATGATCACAGTCATGACTGTAATCATGGTGATGAGAGTTAAACTGACTGTACACACGTGAAAAAAGTCTTCACAGACATCACGATTAGAATTAAAAATAATAGTGAAGAGTCATGCATGGGAATGTTTCTGGCACCGGTACGCTCTGCTTCTCAAATTTGTATTTTAGAGGACAAGCCATTCACACGAGAAAAACGCAACATAATTTGGGAGAAACACCTCAGGAGCATGATTTGAATTTTGCAATTTGTTTTGAAATCATGATTCTAGTTTGCTTTTACACAAGTAAAAATACTGTAATTAGAGTGATTGGTGATTGCATCATTGCGATCACTTTTGCAATCACGTTTTGGCCACCATGTGAAAACAGTTTTGATGTTTTTTGTGGAACAGGGAAATCTACTGAGGAAGCAGTAAAGGTAATTTATCCTGATGCCGAAGGAAAATATAATAATGTTATCATTCCATTTGTGGGATAGTGTAAATGAAATCAGGAAGGGGTGGACTTAATGTTTCTCAAATTTTCATCAATAAACAAGCCTTATAGTACAATAACCTACTGCAATCATTTCCCTATTGTGGAACCAAATAAACAGGCATATGTGTTTACCCGTGCCCTCTGTGATTCCATGATTCTTCTCAAATTGTTAATACAGGGTACACCCGGTTCCCATAGCCAATGGGTTAAGTTAAAATTTAGTCCTATAATTCATGAAGGTCTTTCTTTTTATTGATTGCTTTTTATGTTACATATTTTCCTTGAAAATTGCAGTGAATTTTCCTGTCAATGAAAATCTCAACCTAACAACTTAAAATCTGAAGAAGAAAAAAGAAGAAATCATAAATCCAGTATTTTGAGAAATTTGGAATCTCATTCTCAAGCCAATATAGTTGTACCATGATCATACACATAATCAGACCACATCATAATATATAATTTCTGTACAGAAAAAAAAATACTCCTACGTACAAGTAAATAGTAAGTGCCTTGACACACCTTTCAAATACTCTTTTATTCAGTCCAGGCAATAATCCTTTGATCTTGCCGACTTTCGGTAACTTCAAAATACCTAGAACTGTTCTCAAACACGAATGGCAGTAAAATCAATGTAAATGTAGGCCACGCCTCTTCTGACAGTTCCGTATGTGCGCACATTGTTTATGTCTAGCAACACTTGTATTGGTGCGGTACATACATGAGCTATGTGCAGTATAACTGATTATATACCTCATATATAGATTCCTCTCATCTGATGGTTAAAAGAAGAGTCATTGGAAATAGCGTGCCCTGTTTTCTAACAGAATGACGTCATAATAACTGCTGGCCCGGGGCATGGCAATCGACTGTGCCGGAAAATGTGTGTGCGCGGCCCCCTGTACGACGCCGTCTCGACGATGAACGACCGTTGATTACATACCGTACAGCGTGTTGTAAAAGAGATTGCCTGTCGGGTCGCGCATGTGAAATCCAGGCCTATGCATGCCCGTAAATAGCTTGTATGCAGTTCAGGAAAACTTTTAACCAATCGAATGAGAAGAATCCATATATTCGGTAGAATAAACAAATATTGACTGCTATATATATCGGGAACTGTTTAACAATTATAGGCCCTCGGTGATGTCAAAACCATGACTATGTCCTCAGCTTCGCTTCGGGCATAGTCGTGGTTTTGACATCACCTTGGGTCTATAATTTTAACCGTGCCCCTCATAGCAGTCAGTATTTGTATAATAATGCCTCTACTTCCAAGAGCTGTGTTGCTGATGTTTGTAAGCATCACACCCTGAATAATTTGCTCTTTTATATATTTTTGCGATGATACTTGTATTTCTAGGAAATCTGAAGAAAAAAAATACCCCAGGGTAAATTAAATGTCATATTTAAAACTTGTTTTCAACAGAAATTCACATTTCAGCCCAGCAAACAAAGCATCATACTTAACAAATCGATGTGACATAATGTGCATGAATCAACCCCGTGGGCTCATTTGCTCTAAAAAAATCATTATTCAGTGAGAGATGATGTGGTTTACTAGGTTGACCTAGTAAATATGGGAATATAAACCCATAAAATAAACCCAAACATAAATTCATGTTTGCTTGTAAAAATGTTGACACAGAATATTAATTTTCGTCATTTATTTTGTTCAAAAATGTGTACGTTATGGGACAGAGGCATTAGGTAACATAACTCTATCGTTTATCCAATGTATGATGGTATGTTGTGTGTTGGTGTTGTGTGAGTGGGTGTGTCTGTATGATCATGTCTTGTTTGTGTTTGTGTGATGTTTTCATACTGCTATACATATGTGCCTTCATTATGATTTTATCTTGATATGTATATTTATGTTTACTTCTTTTTGTTATGTTATATTGGTAAAAGGGTCTTCTTTAACAAACACATGTTGTTTTCTTGTAATGACCCTGGCAACCTAAGATGTCATTTGTATTTTATCATTGTTATTGTTGTTTTTTAATTTGATTTGCCAATAAATGAAATGAAATGAAATGACTGAAAAGTCTGTCCCATTTTCTGGGCTTCTTTGCAAGAGTGATATACACACCCACTGATATGAGAAAAGTTTACTCCCCTCCCCTAAATAACAAAACAAAATAGCCAAAATTATTTCTCTAGTTCAGAAACTAATACACATTTCTTCTGTCCCAGCCTATGCTCTTTCCCTGTGATTTAGAAAATAACTCTCCCAAAGTTTGTCCAGGGTAACTTAATTTTATCACATACTACCTCCCAAACTTACTTGAATTTTCTGACAGTGTGGATGCAGAGATTATGCTTTCACACAGAGCATTCATGGGGAGAATCACAGTTTATCTGACAATTTCACTAATTTTGTATGTATCATCAATTATGTGATGTTTATCTCCCATAACCAGTCATCATATAGCAGGCAGTGGGTGTAATGACTTCTATTTATCCAAACTCCATGACTGTAAATATGATCTCTTTGTAGATTCCATGGTTCCATCTATTAAAAGAAGGAAATTTGAAAAAAGTATACGTTTGAATTTGAAAATTGTGAGTGTTTGTGTGCGAAGCTCGCTGAAAATTTGAAAAATGGGACCCATGTCTAAGGATCTTTTTGATGAAAAGGGGACCCATGTCTAAGGACTTTTCTTGAAAGAGTCACCCTTCCCTGCGACACATCCCCGTTTACCCTGTGTGACACTTACTCTCAGCAAGGCCCTATCAATTAGTAAATTTCTGTTGATATTAAGTCTTTGCTAAATTTTCCATAGAAGAAACTTTGCCGAAACAGCTACAGGGGGAGGAGCTTATCGATTCAAAAAGTGCATACATTACTACAGCGCGATCAGCACATGTCGCGCGGCTGCATCAGTCACATAGGGTCAGCTCAAGGCCAGTGCACATTTAATCTGATAGGTTGGCAAAAACCCAAAATCTTAATTTACTGTTAGTTGCTGGCTACGTCTACCTTTAAGTTCATGCCATGATACTATTATTTGCAGATTCCACTGTGGATATTTTTACACGGTGGCACATCATGACCATAAAAATGATTGCACTCGTGTTGATTAGAGTTACCGACTGTATATATGAGGAAAAAAGTCTTCACACGAACAACGTGCTTTGAATTCAAAGTTCTATTGACAAGGTATAGCAGTGTTTCTTGGTACCCTGTCAATCAACCTGCGCACCAGATGGATCACACAGCATTACAGCAACAATACACTTGTACACATGCCCTGGAGCTTACCGTAATCCAGCAGAAGTTTATGAAAGATCATACATGCGTGTTATAAGCTCTGCCTCCTTACTCATGTTTTAAAAGTCAAGCCTTTCACACGAAGAAAATGTGACGTGATTTGATTGAATCCTCCTGAATAGAAAACAACTCAGGAGCTTGATTTGAATTTCGCGATTTGATTTTGCAATCATGATTCTAGTTTGCATTTACACGGAAAAAATACCATAATTAGAGTGATCAGCGATTGTGAACACTTGTGTAATCGCATTTTAGCCCTCTTGTGAAAATGTTTGTAGACTCCACCTTGATGACACAAGAAGCTGCCGCAGTAACAGTACTGTATGTATCGGTCAATGAACCCTTCCCCGCTGACTTTTTAGTGTAAACAGAGACAGTATGCAGGAGGGGGGTAAATTTTGTCTTACCAGAAATCTCATTTGGTTGTCACGAAGTTCTATTCAATTTCACAAGCCTTTTAATAAATCTAATAACGCAGAAGATGTTATTTCATTAAAGTTCAAGGACAGTGGGTTAATGACGTGCTATTCTTGTGTAATTTTGTAATTCGATTGTGATAACATCAGTATCATAGCAGTGTTCTATCCGAGGCCAGCTCGAGACCAGTTACCATTGGTCTCGGTCTCAGTCCAAGTCACCTAAACCCTATGAAAGGTTGTGTCCTAGGGCGGCCTTGGTCTCAGAATCTGTGGTCTCGGAACTTGTGGTCTTGGATACAACACTGCAGAGTAGAGATCGATCTTGTTCATACACCCCCCCCCCTTTGAGAAAAAGGGGTATTTAACACGCTAATTTTTGTAAACACCCCCTTTTTTCACGGAAAACAGAAAACACCCCCTTTTATGCTGAAAAATCTTCCTTTTAGCTGTGGAAAAAGTGCCGTCTAACATGACTAGAAATTTGTGGAACTTTAGATTTGGATAGCGAAATTTTTATTTCCAGCCCTTAGCCCCCACCCCCATGCACACACTAAGCGACTTTTCAGCCACTGGCCTGACCATGAAAATTTTTTGGACACAGGATTTGGCAGCGGATGAACACCCCCCTTTGAAACATCCTGGAGACACCAATAATCTTGTCCACTTCCAACCTCTACCAACAGAGAAAGAAGGATGGGGGGGGGGGGCTAAGGAGATGGGGCAGGGGGAATAATGGAAACATGTAAATAGGGTTGGGACAAATTTCATCTACTGTGGATCAAAAAATATAATTGTCATAGGATGATAGATGAGTAGAAAAATAACCATTCAAGTTGAACCACTGCAATGAAGTCTGGTGAGTTGCTAACCAGCAGGAACGGAGAGATTAAATTATTTTGTAGAATGAAATTTCATAATTTAATGGTGATAAGAAGATAAGATCATTGCAGCTTATCAACCATACATCAATGGAGAGATAAGAGGTTGATTAAAAGCTGATTTCATGTTTATGATTTGATTGATGTGGGAGTCATTTGTTACATTCCAGCAGTGAAGGAGACAACACTTATCAAAAACCAGACAGTTATAATGCATTACAGATATGAATATGCTTATTCTCATTTACAATTGCAAATCAGCGCTGCCCCTTCGTAAAAGAGATTTACGACATAAACATTTCAGATATTTTTATGAGCACTTTCTGAAGTCAAATTTATTTTATTGTAAGTCGTTAAAAAATATAATTATACCCCATAGGCCTACTTTGGGGCATGTGTGGGTGTGCATTGAACACTAGGTATATGTATTGTGTGTGTGTGTGTGTGTGTGTGTGTGTGTGTGTGTGTGTGTGTGTGTGAGTGCTGTGTGGTAGTATGTGTGTGTGTGTGTGTGTGTGTGTGTGTGTGTGTGTGTCTGTGTGTGTGTGTGTTTTTGTGTCTGTGTCTGTGTCTGTGTGAGTGCATGTGTGTGTATTTTGGTGGGTGGTGAACCATTATTGACTTGAGGTAGCCACATTGCAATCTTGATTCATATTGTTTGTTTGTTTGTGGTCAGGAGGCTAGTTTCCCCGATACTTTTTAAAGGCAGTGGATCTCATTTGCAAACATCCCCACAGACCAGGAAAAGATAGCCCATGCCCTTGGGCTATTGATGAAAGGCATGTCTGTGAAATTTATGGGTAATTAGTTGCCTAGAATTTGAAAAATGTGAAAGAAAAACAATAGCAGTTTAGTGTACGTTCTATGGTAGGATTTTTTTTTCTCGCGAGAAAAAATTCAAATCAGAGCCTAACGGTCACTATAATTTCACTAAAACTGAGTTTCTAGCTCCTATATTTTGCTAAAGGTTCCCTGATGGCATTTTCTTGTAAATGCCATTGTATTTACACAATGTTAATTTTTAGGCATGCAAAAGAGATCCCCTGCCTTTAAACTCAATCCTGGCACAAACTTTCTCAGTTTGATCTTATTTATTATGTAGGTCATACATCCCCTGAAAGCGTGTCAAGCAGTAAAAACCCAATGCAGGTTATAATTGAATTTCACGCACTGTCCTGATGCAAAAACATGATAAGTGAGAATAATGCAACAGTTGTAAAGAATCATCATCATGAGGACTTAGGTTTCCTTTATCCTGAATTGTATCAGGAATTCCTCAATAGTACATCTGTTCATGGGACAGATCCTCATCAAAGTATCTTTTGATTCAATTACTCCTTCAAGTGTTCTTGAAGGGAAATAGTTGCTGATTACCGCTAATGTGTTAATTAGATTGTTGAATGCTTCTCTCCTCCCCTTTCCAAGTTCACTGTGCAGTATAATGAGCACTTTGTCACTCTTGTCCAGAGGCAATAATCCTCCAATTGTCGCCAACGATCCTGATTGCATTAATCAATTGTCTAGTCTAGTAACTAGTACACTGAGAGCGTATTCACATAATGGTCAAATCGTGATCACAGTCATGATCGTAATTGCAGGGTTTGAAATATCGTGATTAGAATTTGAAATTCTTGTTAACCCGTTGCTACGGGAAGCGGATGTATCATGTATTAACTCTATGGGAATTTTAGAATCTTGGAGGCAATGGGTTGTTAAGAGGCTTGACCACAGGTCAATCAACCATGGGTCCATGGCAGTGGACGCACAGGGCATATGTACCCTCATAGATAAGCACGTTCTTGCATTGAGACGTGGATGAATTAAGGTCACATAAGCCTCCCAATCACATTTTAACCGTTGAGACATTCACATGAGGAAAACGTGACATGATTTGGGAAAATTATGATTAGAAAACAGCTCTGGAGCACGATTTGAATTTCACAATTCTGATTTGCAATCCTGATTCTAATTTGTTTTCTCACGGGTAAAAATAGAATAATTAGAGTGATACAGTAGGCGATTGCAATCACGTTTTGCCTGCTGTAAGAAAACAATCTTCACACAACAGAGACTTCACTACAGTTTGGTGTCCTGTCTGACTTTTAAGTAGCAGCTGTGAATTGCTCTCATAATCAATTAATATGTAATAGATTGGACCACCCTCTAATTGAAGCAATATACATGTACTTTGTAGCCTATGTGTGGGAGTACTTTGTTTACTTTTCCCATGTCTGGAAATTTTTGGAACCAAATCACAACAATATTTGATTACATACACTGTATATTCTGTATCATCGCCAAATTCATGTATTTTATCAATATTAAACGTAATACAAATTAAACCATTGATGATGTTTTTGTTTCTGCAGTATTTGTGTGGTTAAACATCATTTAATTTAATCTGTTTGCTCTTTTTATTTCCTTCTGAGCTTTTTGTTGTATAATGCTTCAAACCTGAGATGCATTGTTAGAGTATTAAAAATCAAATTCATCATTCTAGAAATGAAAGTGAACAAAGCATGTATCTTGTTTTAAATTTGAATAAATGTGACGTAGAAAGGGTAAACCAAAACTGCTTGGATTTTAGAAATAGCAAAAATGATCATAACAGCACTAACTTACATGTATGTCATGTGAATGAGAGATTTGCAGTTATCTCAAAATGAGGACACGCTTATCGTCACTCACAAGTATCACTTCTATAATTCCATGTACCAAATATGGAGGAAATTTAATTTCAGGTAATAGGATGAATGGCTGCATCTCTGTAGGACATTATTATCAGACCTTCGCCAGGTTTGGTGGTAAATTTAGACATGGTTTGACCTGAGCGTGACCCAAATTGCATGAAGCTTCATTTCAATCATGAAAACGTGGAAGGTACTCTGTTTCTGTAATATATTTCTCTTTTGTTTGTTTGTTTTTTGCAAAAGAAACATGTCATAAGTCAGAAAAGGAGCCACCTTATTGAATGTAGCTGGCAACTAACAGGAATAAGTTAAGACAAAAATTGACATTGTAAGTATTGTGAGAATTATGGTACATGCTGATAACGAAAGCCTAGATAGGAGGTACTTTTTGACACTTACCCTCAGCAATGCACTATCAATAAGTCAATTTCTGTTAATTTTTACGTCTTTGAAAATTTTTTCCATAGAATAAGATCGCCAAAAAGCTATAGGGGGAGGAGCTTATTGATTCAAAAAGTGCATTAATTAATACGGCAGGATTAACACATGTTGGTCGGCATGGCATTTGTCACAGCAGCGCACGTGTGATCTGATTGGTTGGCAAGAACTGACAGTTACCCCAAAATCTTGCTTAATTTGTTAGTTGCTGGCCACATCTTCCTTTAAAATTATGGAATACTACAATCACGTGTTGGCTGCTGTTTAAAAGCGCTCATAGTGCTACATGTATTTCCCCGAAGATGGTACGAGATTCAAAGCTTATAGATGAGTCTAGTTTTCATGTATAGACCCAATTAAAATACTTAACATGTGTGAGACCGTATTCAGGTCAACAGGTGACATTCGCGCTGTTCCTAATCGGAACGTATCCTGCGACGCGCTGATAGACTTCGCCCAGAAACCACCCAACCGGCATGGATTCACACCGTAGCAGTATCAATTTGTCGGGATTAGGATGTATCAAAATATGTCTGGCCAAGCCTAGGGGCTGGGGCTTGACTCAACTTGAAACTTGTGGCAAGTCTTACTGATGGATGGAAATTTGGTGGAAAAAAGAAGGGTATTGGGGGGGGGGGGAAGAGGGTAAAAAGGAAGAAGATGAAAATTTTGTCCATATGCGTCCTGTTCATGACAGGGATGCTCAAGCTGAAGTGTCAGGTGAGATTAGGTATGAGTCAGCGGAGTTCACTGCACACCGCTTCGTCCTGTCGGGCAAAGATCAAACGGGCAAAATGTAACTTACAAAGTTACAGGTGGTTAACCTGTACACGTGCGAATCCACAAGGTTACTTCAGAGCAAAGAGTTTGGGAGGGGGAGGGCAGAAATAAAATTTTATTTTCCGGGACTACTTTCATGCCTGATACTGATTTTAACCCCTTGAGGACGATGGGCTTGTACAGAAGCCGAGTACATTGCACACTGAGAGACGACAGGCTTCTACAGAAGCCCAGAAGATAATATGATAAAAATTTTGGTAAACATTGGATAAACGGTAGAGTTTTATTGGTAAATGTAGTTTAACCCATTGAAGACTAAGTACTGTATGAGATATCTCAGGTTTGTGTCTGTGGAGAATACAAGTTATACCAAAATCAAATTGTCTCCAACAAGTTAAAAGAAATCTCTACAAGCTTGTTTCAGTCCAGTTATATTCAAGATGTTTCTCTGACAGGTTAAAATCTACAATGATTCATTTCTACATCTTCCGTAAATCTGTTCCCCTTGTCTACCCCTCTATTATGAATGTCCATGGAGGGTAGCGCTGGACAGTAGGGTGCATCAGTTAGGATTTGTGTCTAATGGTGTGGAAAACTTGTAGGAGGGTCCTAGGTCTTCCTAAATCTCACTTTTCGACAATAGAAATCCCCTTATGTCAAAGGAGGCCGGATTTAGAATCTCTCCAAGAGGGTTTGAAACCGAGACGAGATGAGCCGCATTTGTACTTTTGTTGCAGAATTGTGCGTGTGTGGACACATTGTTTTCTAATGCCCCAAATCTGACTATGTGATGAATGATTTAAAACGTCTAGACATTCCAAGAATTAAAAAATTCTAAGCCACCAATATGCGATTATACATATGTGTCTGAGCTCTTTATCTTATTTCATCGCGTAATATTCTATTAGAATAAAGAAACTTTTGGTCAAAGCACTTGAAGCATACACATACTTTACTATGCTTTTTGTGTGCATTGATCTTGTTTTTATGTATGCAGAAACAACATAATTTATTTCATTACCTTCTGTGTTTCCAAAATTTCATAGCTTCTTTTGTCTTTCTTCCTAGTTATTATTCACACTTTGCAAATAAGACTGAAATTTATCCCATCCCACTTCTTTTTCTACTACACTGTGATCTTTCTTCATCCATTAGTCCCCATATACATAAAACTTTATATACAGGGTGGCCCAGAAAGAATGCTACACCTGCGATCGCTAATTTCTTCAACATCATCTGCAATATGTCATTGGTTTTTGTTTCAGCGATTAGAACATTCTTTTTCCAACAATATGATACCATGATCATTGATTTTGAGTAATCTGTTTGGGTCCTGGGGCCATTTTTCAGAGGCAATGTCGTTTCCCAAATTTGCCAATTTTTCATCAGCGGCAGTCATCTGAACACCGAGATAATCTCGCGTCTCAGCGAATACCAGACAAACTGCGATGACAATGGAGATGTAGCATACATCGTCTTCCTTATCAAAGCGAGGACATTCCTGCCCTTTGTCTCGGTGGAGCTTATTCTATGGCACACCGTAACGCAAAAATATTTTGGTGTTCTTATGATCACTGGAGTTTGAAAAACAGTAAATTTAGGAAATTACATTGCCTCAGAAAAATAGCCCTAAGATCCAAACACCTCAGTCAAAATTAATGATCATGGTATCATTTTGTTGGAAAAAAAATGTTCTACCCATGAAATAATCACCATTGACATTTTGTGAATGATTTTGAAGAAATTAACAATCTAATGTGTAGCATTCTTTCTGGGCCACGCAGTATATAAATTTTGACCTTTCCAAAACCGTCAAGTTTGTCTGGAATAATTTTTTTTTTTCGGGGGGGGGGGGGCGGGCGTTGACACAGTATTCCAGAGAGGACTCAAAGTTTATGATGGGACAGGAAAAAAAGGGGAAAAAGGAAGATTCATTTTATCAAGTTTTCATCCAGAGTCTATTGACTTTGACTTTTGTCAAAGTTGGCAGGAATTATCCACAAATAAGGTAAAAGATCTAGGGGATGTAAAGTTGTTCAAATGGTGGACTTGCATTCCCAAGGGGGACAGGGGACAGTATCCCAATCATAATTCCTTCTCCTGCGAGCTGTTAGGCACAGCATTTATTTTGTGTGTGTGTTTGTCTGTTTGTTTGTTTGTTTGTTTGTTTGCTGGCTTGCTTGTTATGTTGTTAGTTTTGTGTGCATTTTTCATATGAGCCAGTATGTCTTAATGTACATGCTCGAGTTTGGGGGCTGCAGTTTTCTGAATTTCAGTGTGATTCATCGCAGTAAATATTAGAATTTCAACCGACCAGACAAGGTATATTTGTATGCAATGGCCAATAACTTACACAGCCTTTGCAGTTTCACAAAGGAATCCACTACCATTTGTTCATTTTATAGTCAACATTCATGCACTAAATCCCAACTTTGTGGGTGTCAACAAACAAGGCTATACACCACTATTGTCTCTCCAACCATGCTCCAACACACCTGCAATGATCTGTAAAGATTCCCATGTGTCCAAAAACCTAAACAAAGCCAGGTGTGTTACAACTGAGCACCCAGACAAAACATGTGTAATCAGTCACTTTAACTTCTATTTTTATACATATAAAGTCATCACAAATGTTGAAAGGGAAGAGCTTGAGGTATACTGTACTATCATGTAAAGCATCATATTCAGATATAGGCTTCCATACTACAGTACTAGTAGAAGGGTTCTGTTCAGAGATCTTTATTTGCTTTTCAACAATGAAACCAAAATACACAAGAACAAAAATATTTACCCCCCCCCTCCCCCCCCCCCGAAAAAAACCCCCAGTAATGTTGTAAACTTGCTCAGAGTGGTGAAGATTACCAGTTTTTTCTTCCACTGAGAACTACTGTAGCTCACTGGGATACTGAGCCAGCCCTTCTCCAATGTCCAACATCCAACAGCTTGGGTTAAATGGTGTCCAGAAGTTGGGAAAAATAGTAAATTTGCTGTCAAAAAGTTACATAAATTGTAAGAATCCACAAATTATCTTTATGCTGCCTGCTGATGTCATCACTGTCATCATTTCAGTAAAGTTAAACATTTTGTCCTTCGGAAACAATTTTCCGTTTATGTTCCTTTTGAAACTGCATTTGTACTGGATGTAATTGTTGTTCTTTTATGTACTCTTGTAAGCATGACTGATTTTCTAGCTCCTAGATACTTTGCTAGCAGTTCTTACACGGTGTTTGCTTCTATGCCAGTGCATTTTAAACACAATGTCAATTTTTAGACATGCAAAGGAGATGCCTTGCCTTTAACATCACGCAACTTTTCACTTCTCGATTAGATTCAAAGTGAATAAAATTAAAACATTAACAAATTGTGGAAATAAAGTCTCACAAATTCTCCCTCTTGAAGTGGAGTTGAGAGATCTATGAAATGCCGAGTACAAATGCTTGAAGGCAGTGGATCTCATTTGCAAACATCCCTGCAGACCAGGAATAGATAATCCATGCCCTTGGGCTATTGATGAAGGGCATGTCTGTGAAATCTGGGGGTCAGTTATTACTTAGAATTTGAAAAATGTGAAAGATGAACAATAGCCGTTTAGTGTACGCCCTATGGTAGGAATTATTTCCTCGCGAGAAAAAAATTCAAATCAGAGTCTTAACGGTCACTGTAATTCCACTAAACTCAGTTTTTAGCTTCTATATTTTGCTGAAGGTTCCCAGATGGCATTTTTTTCCCTAAATGTCATTGTATTTTCACAATGTTAATTTTTAGGCATGCAAAAGACTAAAAGAGATCCCCTGCCTTTAAAAAAATTGGTCTCTCAAATTCACAGGAAGCATAATCTCTTCCCTCAGGCCCTGAGTGGAGACATCAATGGAAATGTACAATCAACGAGCAATGTCAAAAGCTGCGACCTGTCAGTACTGATCCTAGTCGGACTTGAACCGGAGTTTTCCCAGGAGTTGTGTAATACAGAAATAGTTTGTGATGGTC
>JZLH01S0102674.1:34647-44798 GCA_001188425.1 Eucidaris tribuloides
CCTGAACGGCAGAACAATTTTGAGGCGCAAGGGTAATGGATGGGTCATCTAGAGGTCAATTGTCATTGGAATACTAGGACCACAAACTTGTCAGTAATAACGCACTGAGCCTGAATGCAACATTGTTGAGGGTCAAGATTACAGAGGATAAAAATAAATACTTGCTGTCCAAGAATCTCGCTTGCAAGTGTTGTGCCTCTTGTGGACTTTGCATCAGTTTTCTAAGTAAGTTCTACTGAACAAATTTACTATTGTCATAGTTTTATGGCTGCCCCCCCCCCCCCAGCATTTTGCTGAAAACTGCACAATAAAGGTGTGCATGCCTCATTTTCTGCACGTTAAAGACAGGCCGAGACTTGTGGTTCGAGAATTCACACTTGTTTATTTTTCCAACACCAGTCTACTAGATGGAGCATATCTCTTAGCTGGAAGGATTTGTCTTGAATTTGTTTACTTAAGTAGAATCAAGCATGAACATACCAGCACTATATATCTCTCGTGCCCCGAGAAAAATTAATTGGATAGAAAGCTACACAACAGATTTGCCTGTCACTAGGCATACTGATAGAAGTTATTTTAGAACGAGTAAACTTTTGACTACAAAATGTTCACAGTACTAGAATCCTTACTCAGTTTACTTGACTCTTGAAGTTTTACCCCAACTTGAGGACTACACCCAATCATGTCATTAACCTCTAAAGGGACCGAAAAGTCACGTACATGTATCGTGATGTTTTGGAGGTGGCCCAGCTCGGGTAATATTCAGGAATGCCCGTATACTTTCGGAAAAGGAGTGCGCACGAATTGTGTGCATTTCTCTACGCAGCACGCATTCAACCAAAGAAAGGCGAACTGAACCCAACTGACAACAGCCCTACCCTCAACGGCAATTCTGTTCACAGCTCCACGATTGTTGTTACACACGCCTTGCAATAGGGGCAAGCGAATTGTATTGAACGTACATGGATTACGAGTGGCGCATCCCTTTAATGTGCTAACATGTGATGAATCTGCCGTACATGTAGTCATTATAATTTCACATTTTTTTCAAGAAAATCAATCACCAATACGGTAAACAAGTTGATCATGTTCTCATTACTGTGACTTGAAAATTACATTAAAGGGTGGAGTTGTAAAGGAATATTGTGACCATGACTCTATGTAGCATAGTTGAAGTAATTCAAAAGTGACGAGTTACACACATATCGATGCCTCCCTGAATGTGCCAGAATCAAATGAGGGGAAAATCACCACAAATAATCTGATCCAAGTCCCAACCCAATATGATTAAATGTCCCAGGTGGGAGTCCAAGACAAAATTTGTATCAGCATTAGCAGGGAATATCTGATTAAACTTGATGATGTACATTTATTCCATAAAATCAAAGTCGCTGTCTATGTTGACATACAGTATATTCAAAAAGTACTTTCACACACACTGTAGCAACCTTTTTTTTAAAGCTTTTTATTATTTTTTTAATTTTATTTTCATCATGTTGCTGAATCACACATTTCATGTTGATAGTCTGCTGTGTTGTCATGGTAACTGATAAAAACTTGACGGGTTTTCACCAAAATAGGATGTTGTGTTGGCGTTTATCGTCTGAGTGGGATTATGTGGAGTTCTTAGTTTAGTTACCATGACTAGTAGTTTGTATGGTATATTCTTTTTTTCATGTGATATTAATAACATGTTTTTGACCAGCGGAGCCAGTAATTGAGATTGCAATTAATGGTTGTGACTGAACTAATGATGTACAAATGTAACTCAATTATAATGTTGTTCTATGAATTATCAAAATAGTATAATGAAACAACATTGAAAAATAAGGAGTGGCGATATGAAAAGTATATAGTGATATGATATCTTTGTTTAATGAATACATGTATACTTTGTTGTCTATGTAATATCAGTTTGATATTGCTGGTATTCTGAGAGAGTAAGACATTAAATGATGTTAAAAGCGTGTATTTTCCAATAGAAAATAAAGATATGACAGCATTTGCTGGGTCAATAAAAAGAAACCAGTCTGTAAGTGTATGCACTGGCTTGAATACCATGACCTCAAAGGGTTAAAGCCACAGGCTAACAATAAACCACAGTTGTAAAAAAATGTGAGCTACACGCACATGTGATTAAGTGTCTTTCATAAGGTCTAAAAATGAAGTCCTGAAAAAAATTGTGTTTCGAAATGATTATTTAGTGCTTTAAAAAAGTGAAAATCTACGAGTACTGAGGATGACCAGATTCACCATACCCATTTACTCCCATAGACGTACTGTGTGAAGATTTAGGCTATTTTATACTCCACCACAGTGGAAATTCATCAGTTATGGTCATTCATGCATATCTTGCCAGTGGCAGCATAACTTTCCAATTTTTTTTGTATTCTATGATGTTTATTTGTCCATACTATATAGCTCAGATATCAGAGTTTGAGATGTTTTTTAAAGTGAAGTTCCACGATGTATTGTTAGCCTAGATGTCTTTAACTCTTAACGTGCCAAAGTCGCAGATCTGCACCAAATAATACACAAAGTTCATAGAGGTTTAGATCCTCCAGCACGTTAAGAGTTAATAATAGTTTTTCCCTCTGGCAGCATCTGTTTTGAAATATTTTCTATCTGTAGACCTACTGTGTAGCTTTAGACAATTTGAACCGGTGGGAGTTTGGCCTGCTTGGGCAGTGATGGGTTAACATACTGTCTTTTATCAGTCTGGGATGTGCATCATCACATTCCCATAGTGAATGGTGCACCTGTGCCTTGGATGAACATGTGTCCATGTCGCCGATAAAAGAAATGTGAAGCAATTAATGAATCAAATGTGGTGTGATGATAAAGCTGACAATATGTCCCTGGAACAATCAAGACATTATAATTGGAATCTCAGCATGTGTACCATACTGTAGGCCTACATACCAAAATAAAAAGATTTAAATGTCATTCAAGATTAGACTGTCAAAAAGCTTGGGAACCTTTCTTGGAAACATTTCAAATGCGGATGTCATTTCAATTTCGCAAAATGTTTGTTTCGTTGCATCTCCTGGAGCACATGCTTTCAATACACTCAGAATCAAGAAAAAGTTTTAATGCACACAGAATCAAGAGAAAGTTTTAAGTGTACTGCAAGTCTGATACAGTCATTAGTCGTTACAAACCAAAACCCTACAATAACTGCAACTTGTGAAATATGAGTGAGTGTCGAGTGCTCTTATCCTGTTCTTTGTACCCATATAACACTTGCATGCTTCATTATAAAAAAAAAGATGGTAGCATTTCAGCTGATTAATGGATCATATGTGGTAAGTTTTCTAGCCTCTTGGGAGTTGATTCCAGAGTTTTACTGCAGACTATTTACACAGTAAAACAGCTGATCCATGGTTCACAGTTGTAAACCCTGTGTTTGACATGAAAGGCAAATGGCTTTCCTTCTGTGTTGTAACAAATTTCAGTTCCATTTATAAATACACAAACAATATTTAAGCATACAAATATAATGGGTTTTTGAGAGTAAAGCGTATGCACTGTGTATTGTATTGGTACCTTTTACATTGTTTAGTTTCTAATTCATATTTGCACTGATGGAAATGCAAGTATGCATATGTTTCCTTTTTCCCATATTGTCTTGCTAAAAATGTTACAAATATGGCAAAAGATATTTTACATGTATTCTTATATATATGTCATTTGCCTTGCGATTCCTATGAATACAAGTATCGAATCTGTAAAATTGTGGTGGGAAAAATGGTAAGATTGCTTTAAGATTGTATTCATATGTGTCCCTTTTTATTAGCCATGTGGGTGTACAAAGTATGCCTAATGTCAATTTAATGGTACACATCCCGAATAAATGGATAAACCTTACAGGCATCATAAGTTCCGATAACCCGAAATCACCTCTGCATTTGGAGAGTAATTCACAGCACAGTAACTCCACAATAGTCTTGTTCATGGTTTGGTGGCCGTGATGCAGCTGCGAGCAAAGCACTCCAGTATTTTCTTGAGCAAACATTTGCCCATACCTCCGGGGAAAAATAACTCATTTTATTTGAAACACAATGCAATAGTTATGAGAAGAATAACATTTTGCATGTGCTGCATCGACCCCTAATTCCTCTTCAATTTTGCCTACAATCACATTGCACTATTAGTTTCAACTTCATCATCTAGATGCTTAGGACACCATGTAGCAGAAATTCAAAGAGAAATGTGCACACAAAGTGTAAGAAAAATGGCAGATGTGCAATGACATATGACTATCTACAGATCAGTGAACTTCAAACACCTTGCCACAGTGTCTGATTTAAAAAAAAAATTACAATATAAGCATGGGAAATCATAAATTTGGCCTGATGACCCTCATGGGAATTTCAAGTGTGGACGGATAATTGACTGAGGTCAAAGATTAATGCTCTGGGTGAGGGGAAAATGTATATTAAATTTTGAATTTTTCCCAAGGTACGTAATAGCTCCTTGATAATACTGAACTGACACTGAACTGACGCACAGGGCTGAAAAGTACAGTATTACACTAACAACCATGTGCAATACACAAACGCGTCCTAAAGAATTTACAAGATGTGTCTTCCCATCATACCTCATACTGGTAGATGGACAAATTATTGACACAGGCATAAAATATCACAAAAGAAATGCAAAGTGAGGTGTCGAGGACAGCTATCATATCTAGTGATTCATCTATCTGAAAGAAAATAGCACAAAGATCTTATAATATGAACTACTAGCAACGTGTTATGGGCATTCAGATGAAATACTGGTAAATCATTATATAAATTGCTCTATCGGAATATATTATTTAGTATGGTTTGGTATGGTATGATCATGAGAAGAATGGGACATCATTCATCTTTTAATCTTAAAAGCCACTGGACATATGAATACATGTACATGTGGCTAGTGTGCTTAATCTCAGTTTATGAATACCTATATTATATCTGCAGTTTTGTATCACCAATAGTGTCTCATATGTGGTTGATAAGTAGATAGCCCCACAAAATGGATTATAAATTCTAAAATGACATGTAAACGAGAATTTGTGTGGCAGACAAATGTATGTTACTAACGTAACGTAATTAACCATTTTTGACTTTGTGTTAAAATAATGAAAGATTTTTATCATAGTTAATTATTCAAATGAATCTTTAATATGAATATATTCAGGAAATAGCACGAATACTCACAATTTGTGTCAGTGGAAAACAGGTGAGGAAACTTTGGGCAAAGACTTGCCTTTTTTTCCATGTCTTTTTGGTACGTAATTAACATGTTAAGTTCTTGTTAATATGCCTGAAATCATTGTTCTATTTTGCTTGATGTGTGAAGTAGGTCAGTTATGGCATATTGACCAGTACAAAACAGACAATAGATGAAGCTTTTTATGTAAGAGCAAAATGTTGAGAATTAGTTTTCGTATAGTTAACGTGTGTTCACGGATTGCATATACATGTCATAGTTTGTTTTTTTTCTAGAACTAAATGTATTATGGTTTATGCAACATCTATAGAATAATTACCAGTATCAATAATGCATTAAGGAAAGCAAGATTGAAAGAAAATATCAAAATAACAATCATCATTATTATCCCCTCAGAATTAATTCAGGGCTAATCTGCATTTCAGACCTCCCCTGCAAGGCAGGGGCCATCTGCGGAGGGGGTTTGGCTGTTGATTCCAGAATAATGGTCTGGCAGTCAGACTAATTCAGGGCGTAAAGAGTTAAGTTTTTAGTTCCCCCTTCTCCCCCTCTCTCTCTTATCCGCCATCATTACATTGTCAGAATTTAGTGCTTTGTATGCCAAAATTGTGACAATTGATGCATACATGCTAATATTGGGGGATGTATGTACACATATCACAGTAGCAGCTCTTTATCCCTGCTACAATTACTTCAAACACATCCGACAACAGTAACTGAGACTTGCAACATTTTCCAGGGGGAAAAACACAAGTAGAGATGGACTGCAGATGAACTTACAGTTAAGTCAGCAGGTTGGGTTAGCAAAACAAATATTGCAAGAAGAGCAAGTCTGATAAAATTGGGAGGAAAGAGCTAGTTCAGTGTCATATGTCAGGGATGATGAATGGTCCTCTGAACCCAAATCAGCAGAATGCCGAATTTACAATTTGTGGTACATGTGTATCTTTTTGAGTGATAGTAAGGATAGGTGAAAGATCTGGGAGGAGGAAAGAATGCTAGGAAGTTCATCTGAGATGCTGGCTGGTTTTGTCAACTCAGAATTTTATTAGTTTTGTTTTGTCTGTTCGTACGTGTACTGCAGTACGTGATGTGAGGGATTGCGCCTTGTAGTTTAGTGGACATTCAACTACATGTACAAGAACTTCATTTCACTTGCTATACTTCTGATGAAATATCTTCAACAATTGATAAAACTTCCAAGTGCAACTTATGATATTAAAGTCAGTACTCAAGCCAAATTGTCTTCATTGTGTAGCCATTGTTTATCATTTCTCAGTGCTTTTGGAGGACTAAACATTATGTTATGTAAAAGTATTATAAACCTCTTGTTATGCTCATACTTTCCTTTTCTTTCCTTTTCCTCTCCTTTTCTTCTTTTTTCAATCATTGTTGATTGCTTGCATATATTTTGATTATCTGTAATTCAATGAAAAAAATACATCTACACTGTAATATACAATTATAAAATAATAAAAAAAAATCATGTGTTACATCACCACATAGATAAGCATCATTGTCAGTGATTACACAGAGACAAGTGCTGACCAGTACTTGCATTTTTTTTTAATAATAAACGATACAACCTTTGACCTTTCCTTCCTAAAGTTTTATCAACTGATGTAGGATTATGACTCGCTTTAGTTGCTTTGAACATTGTAATTTGGTTTCCAAAAAAGGCTGTTAATTCGACCGCAGTGCAAACCTGCAAACATGGAAAAGTGGTGCACATGATGCTGATGTTTTTACTTTCGTAATGATTTATATGAATTCTCGAAACCATTGCCAACGAAAGAGTTTAATATGTATATATTTGTTCATGAACATACATACTGTGTAATTCCGTCTGCATTCTTTCACTGAAGAAGCGGATTTACATGCAGGAGTTGTCAGACACACCTCCTACTCCTCCTTAACCCTTTGGGGACGATGGGCTTGTACAGAAGCCCAGTAAATTACTTTTCGTAATGATTCATATGAGTTCTCGAAACCATTGCCAACGAAACAGTTTAAAGGTATTGGCTAACATTTACCACAGTTAAAAAAAGTCTGAGCCACATGATTCCCCATGCTACCATTGTCTTTGATGAGGTCTAAAAATGAAGCCCTGAAAAAATTGTATTTCAAAATGATTATTTAGTGCTTTAAAAAAATGAAAATCGTACGTTGACCAGATTCACTTGCCCATTTCCTCCCATAGACTTACTGTGTGAACACCTAGGCTATTAAAACTCGCCCCGAGTTTTAATTGTTTATTCATGCATAACTTGCCATTGGCAGTGTAGCTTTCCAAACTTTTGTATTCTAGGGTGTTTATTTGTCCCTTTGAACACTACTGTATAGCTCAGATATCAAAGTTTGACAATTTTTTTAAATTGAAGCTCCACAATGTTAGCCTATCACTTTAATATATTTGTTCATGAACATACATACTGTGTAATTCCGTTTGCATATTTTCACTGAAGAACCAGATTTACATGCAGGAGTTGTCAGACACACCTCCTCCTCCTCCTTAACCCTTTCGGGACGATGGGCTTGTACAGAAGCCCAGTAAATCACACATTCAGGTATGAATTTCTTCCACAGAAGCCCAGATAATATGATATCCTTTTCACTCAAACTAAAGGTTATAATTGCCCCAATGCTTGTGTCCCACAAAATACATATTTTAGACCAATATAGTTGGAGAAAATCATCTTTTGGTGTGTGATGTACTGGGCTTCTGTACAAGCCCGTCATCCCCAAAGGGTTAAATAGCTCTTGGTTTACTTTGTTGACCTACACATCCGTAGCTATGCTTCTTTAACAGAGTTGCCCAGTATTGCCAATGTCTATTGAACATCGGTATTAACTACTTGGAGACGACTTGATTTTGCTATAACATGCATTCTCCATAGACCCCAGCCCAAGATATCTCGTACTTAGTCTCCAGTGGGTTAATGTTGCACATCAGGACAGCAGGTAGTGTGAGTGAAGTTCTGTATTGCTCATGTTCAACACACTGTGAGGAGTGTGAACATTCTTGTGAACCAAGTCTCTTCAAACTGTACAGTGTACATCGCATTTCCAAGCATTTTCCACTTTTATATATTCAAAATTGAAAAGAAATTGTGAAGGCAAATGACATGATTGTGGGCAGTCCTCAACTTGGGCTGAAACTACTCTAGAATCAAATAAACTATGCAAGGATTCTCCTGTGAAAATCTTGAAGTCAAATTTGACTCATTCTAAAATAACTAATGTCAATGTCCCTCATGGCAGGCAAACCTGCTGTGTGGCTCTCTATGGGTCCTCTTTTTATCTTGCCCCGATAGAATTAACTTTCATGGTTGATTCTCCTTAAGTAAACTAATTAGAGACAAATCCTTCCAGCTGGGATATCCACTCCAGGTGGTGTATTATTATTCCAACTCATTTGGTTCTTGATGCATTTTCAAGTGTTCCCAATCATGTCACTAACCTACATGTATAATGTAGCAAAGTGAGGCTTTGTGTATGGCACATATGGAATTAAAACCCCTTACTGTTACTCCTTACACAGAGCGTTGGTTGCGATGGGATCCTGGGATCGGGCCTGGAGGTGGACAAGTGCGGGGTGTGCGGCGGGGCCAACACGCAGTGTGAGATCTATTCCCGCACGCTGACCCGGAACTTCCCCTGGGGATACAATCAGATCGTCATCATCCCCGCCGGGGCCATGTACGTCAACGTCACAGAGCTCACCAACAGCAGGAATTATCTGGGTAAGATGTGGAAGATTCGATGTAATATATTTTTCATTTGTCTCTCTCTGTATTTTAGATCGCAACTGCTGATCTATAATTTTTTAACAAACATGTCAGAAAAAAATGAACCATAATTCAAACCCGCATCTACAGCTATCTGGGCTGCGACAATACCACCAGGCTATCACTGGTTACCGGCATTGACATGATTTACAAGGAACAAATATCAAGGCTCACAATTCAAACATTGTTATGTTAAATCTCTCTGAATAATCCCTTTCCTTCACTTAAAGATTGTGTCATTGATTTGCACGTCAAAAAACATCTATATGAATGAAATCAGCTGAAAACATATCCAATGTGAAGATTAATATAAATAAACACCTCTCATAGAGACTTGGGGTAAAGTATTGAGTTTTGGTGAAAATCTGGACGGTTAAACTTCATCCTTTTTCAAATTACTCAGGAGCAATTTCAAAAAATCCGCGACGTCAAACGTGCACGTGCTGTTCCAAAATTGTCCGATCAGCCGTTAGCCAATGGTCGCGCGAGGGTTATAACCGTTTAACCAATCACTGTGCGCTCCACTGGTCTTGCGACGGTACACAGTAACCGCGATTCGCAGTTTGAGCAAAATTGAAACTCACAGAAAGAACAACATTCTGGTAACATGTCGTTATTAGTTTTTCTCATAAAACAACAAATTCATGACGTATGCATCTCAGACTTTCAACACACCATTCGTAAGTACTATACTACCCTTTGGTATTGATAATGAAGGGAAGTAATGGACTTGCACATCCCTGACACAATCTTTAATAGTACTAATAAAAATATCTGCCTTGGACAGAGATCTTCATGTACTGTACATGCCTCAAATTTACTTTCATACATAATGGAGCATTAAAGATTGTGTCATTGATTTGCACGTCAAAAAACATCTATATGAATGAAATCAGCTGAAATCATATCCAATGTGAAGATTAATATAAATAAACACCTCTCATAGAGACTTGGGGTAAAATATTGAGTTTTGGTGAAAATCTGGACGGTTAAACCTCATCCTTTTTCAAATTACTCAGGAGCAATTTAAAAAAATCTGCGACGTCAAACATGCACGTGTCGTTCCAAAATTGTCCGATCAGCCGTTAGCCAATGGTCGCGCGGGGGTTAAGCCGTTTAGCCAATCACTGTGCGCTCCGTTGGTCG
>JZLH01S0102707.1:0-15091 GCA_001188425.1 Eucidaris tribuloides
AAAAAAATGTTTATATATTGTCATTTTTTCCCATTTCGAGTTTAAAGTTCATAAATGTGTAATCATATTTAAAATTGATATTTATGATTGTATGTATTTATTTACTGTTGGAATATATGTTTTCTCATCTATGTTTCATATTCCCAATTTTCTATCATATTCACAAGTTTCCATGGGAAATTCAGGTATTCACACCTAATTATCTGGGTTTTAGAGGTTACTGTAATCCTTCTCATTTCCTTTTACAGAATATCTGAATATAACCTGGTTAACAGTTAAAGACTTGTATGGTTCTGCCGCACATTGTACTAACAAACCTAACACTGACTTCAATGGTGGATTCATTGGAACATGGTATGTATTAAAATCATTTATTTCATAATAAATCACAGATTTTGCATGACACAGGCCTTCAACTGGTCTTACTTTTCCTACTTTTTCCTAACTTTTTTGTGCAGATCCTAATTTCCTTATTTTTCCCCTAAAAATCCTTATTTTCATCCTTTTTTTGTACTTTTTGTCAAAAAAAAAACCTTTGCGATAGGTTTAATATTTGTTTGGAGGTGAGTAGCCTTTACAGGTTGTTGCTGAGAGTACTGTAACTACCATCATCACCTGTTTGTGAAGGAAAATTTGTTTCGGCGTTTCCGCTTTTTCCCCAATCATAGAATTTTTTTCCGCGTATTCCGCATGTTTCCATTCTCTTTGGGGGTAACACTACAATCACTACTTATTATTATCCTACTTTCCTCCTTCTTGGTGGATTGAATCCTACATTTCTCCTACTTTTTGGAGAAGTTTGCTCCTAATTTTCTCCTACTTTTTCAACCAAGTAGAGTTGAAGGCCTAATGACCTATGTTAGCAGGTGACTTATCTACGTTCACAGCCATTATGATAAAACACCATAACACTTTCATTAATGTAACGTCGAAAAATGGCAGTTCCAAACAATGTTTTCTCAACAGAACACATAATGGTTTAAACAAATATGTTGATAAATGGATAGATTGAGTCATGGATAAAGAAATAGATAAAGAAATAGATAAAGAAAAAGATAAAGAAATAAACAGATGGCTACATTTATATGGATGGATGGATAGATAGATAGATAGGTTGGAAGAAATATTGATGAATGGATATTTTTAATATGCTGCCGGCAACGAAGTTGCCGGAGGATTCATGTTTCGGGTTGTCGTCGTCTTACCGGATTCGTTGCCGGATTAACTTTGAGAACCCACCGACGATTTTGATGTAAATCGGACCTAAGTAATATACGATGAGCCACCAATGAACTGATTAGATTTTGGAGCTGAAAGGTCAAAGGTCAAAGGTCACCGGGGCCTTAAATATGTCTGATTGGGCTTCGTTACCCAGGCGATAACTTGAGAGGCGGGCTAGTCGATTGTCATTAACTTGGGTGAAGTATGTATTATGAGGCACCAATGAACTGATTAGATTTTGGAGACTGGAAAGGTCAAAAGGTCAAAGGTCACCGGGCCTAAAATATGTCTGATTTGGGCTCGTTAAACGCGATAAATCTTGAGAACGGCCAATTGAATTTTCATGTAATTGGGTGAAGTATGTATTATGAGGCCACCAATGAACTGATTAGATTTGGAGTTCAAAGGTCAAAGGTCAATAGGTCACCGGGACCTAAAATATGTCTGATTCGGGCTCGTTACTGCAATAACTTGAGAGCGGCTGGTCGATTGTCATGTAATTGGGTGAAGTATGTATTATAAGGCACCAATAAACTGATTAGATTTTGGACCTCAAAGGTCAAAGGTCACCGGCCTAAAAATTGTCTGATTTGTGGCTCGTTAACCCGCGATAACAGAACGGCTAGTTGAAATTTTCATGTAACTTGGGTGAAGTATGTATTCATGAGCCACCAATGAACTGATTAGATTTTGAGTTCAAAGGTCAAAAAGGTCAAAGGTCACCGACGCTAAAATATGTCTGATTCGGGCTCGTTACCGGTGATAAATTGAGAGCGGCTGGTCGGATTGTTATGTAATTGGGTGAAGTATGTATTATAAGGCACCAATAAACTGATTAGATTTTGGACCTGAAAGGTCGAAGGTCAAAGGTCACCAGGCTAATAATATGCTGATTTGGGCTCGTTACTGCGATTACTTGAGGGCGGCTGGTCAGGTGAAGTATGTATTATGAGGCAGCCAATGAACTGATTAGATTTTGGAGGCTGAAAGGTCAAAGGTCACCGGGCCTAAAATATGTCTGATTTTGGCTCGTTACGCACGATTACTTGAGAGCGGCTGGTCGGATTGTCATGTAAACTTGGTGAAGTATGTATATGAGGCACCAATGACTGATTAGATTTTGGAGATGAAAGGTCAAGGTCACGAGGCCTGATAAATGTCTGATTGTTTCATTACACATGTTAACTTAAGAATGGATGGTCGATTTGATGTTACTTTGGTGAAGTAATGTATTATAAGTGAATGTACCAATGAAAAATCAGATTTCAGGGTTAAAGGGTCAAAGGTCGAAGGTCACAAGGCTCCATACTTTGTATTTACCACGATAATATGAGAACAGCTTATCGGATATTGATGTAATTTGGGTGAAGTATGTATTATGGGGCATAAATGAAATTTCAGAGTTGAACGGTCAAAGGTTACGATGCCCCGTACATTCAAAGTTTGGAATTGGACGGGGGTGCGGAGGCATACCCCATCGCTGAGTGCAGCCGAATTGCTCTAGTTATTTGAATGTTGAAAACTACCCATCCATATTTGAAATGGCAAATGATTTAACCATTTGGAGACTAGAATTAGATGCTATTTTAGAATTAAAGCATTTCTAAATGATTAACCCTATCTGCGCCGGGGGGGGCTAAAATAGCCCCCCCCTCAAAAAGTTCGGCGACCAGATTCGCGCCGCGCGAAATTTTTTGAGCCGCGTCGCTCGTAGACTTTTTACTTTCACGTGTTGCGGCATCTTTTGAGACCAAATTCGCAGACCGTCCGGGTACGTGGTTCCGGAGTTACGCAACTTTTCGTAACTTGCATGTCACACCAAAAATAGTCCAAAACATGAAATCGTGTGTTATTTCAATGCAAATTGTGTTTTCAGCCCAAATTCATAAATGTAAGATTATTTTTACTTTTACTGATTGAAATTAACTAATTTTATGCTTTTATGATCGCAAAAGTGTCCCCGAGATATTTCATCGAAAAAACAATGAAAAACAAAAGGCAAAAAAACAAAGAAATACATAAGAATTCATGAAACAATAAAATACATAAGAAATTAATTCTGATTCAGGCATTTTTTTTGACAGATAATTGTTGAAATGTCAAGAAGAATATATCACCAAAATTAGCATTCTGTGAGCTGTTTAAAGGAGTTATAGGCAAAAATTATTTTATACATAAATATGCATAATTAATGTACTTAAAAAATAGAAGATAAATATATTTTCAAAAAAATCTAACTATACAGTCTTGGAGATTACGTCCGGCTTTATGCACGTGCAAATTTTCGCAGGCGATCGCGCGATCCGCGGCCGAGATCTGAAGGGGGGGCCAAATTAGACCCCCCCCCCGGGCTATGCAATTTCAAAAAAGCCCGGGCTGGTTAGGGTTAAGTTCAGTGATAATTACAAATGACAATAGCAGTCACTATCATTTAGCACCTGTGTTTGAAAAGCATATAAACAAATGTAGCACTTGGCAGATATTTCAACCCGTTGCAGACGATTTGATTTCACTATAGCACTCAGTTTCCATAGACCCCAACATGAGTTAACTCGTACTTAGTCTCCAATGGGTGGAAAATATGTTGTTACTATTTTGACTGAAGAAGTAGAATTATCAACTCTTTAATATTTATTCCAGCATTGCACTGCATGAACCAACTGATACTGATTACTTTCATTAATACCACACATTTGTCAAGCATTACATACTTCACTGAAGACAAACTTTATCGGTTTTATACTTTGAAAATATGTATACCCAACACTGCTTAGTTAGTATTACATCATGCTTATTTTAGTGCTTGGATTTCTTTTTCAGTGTTTTGATCAGTGTTCTGTTTCTCCTGAGTTTGGGTGGAACAATAGCTGACAAGTATCTGGCCTATAAAGCCTCTTCGGCCACTCTCCCGTCCTCTCAGCCTCGAGAATCGGATGGGGGTCATGAAGGAGGTCATAGGTCACCTGTCAACACTGGAAAATACACCAGTTTGGATGCAGATAAATCAAATAATGTTGAGGTTAGTAAAGTTTGGAACAGGGATTTTCAGTCGGTATTTTCAGGGCAGGAAATAATTGTTTTTTTAGTGTGGGGGGGGGGGCCACTTTCAAGAATGATTTAGTGAATCATGTATGTTATACAATACACCAGTGATGTGTCCGAGTCCAGTAAGTCCGAGTCCGAGTCCAAGTCCGAGTCCGAGTCATGAACCTTCGAGTCCGAGTCCAAGACCGAGTCCGGCATGTCCGAGTCCGAGTCCGAGTCCGGCACATGTATTACATATTAATTAATTAGAAACAAATATCTCATTCAAAATGTCTGTAGGGACCTACATGTACTTACTAAAGAATCAGTCTTGAATCAACAAATCATTCAATTTCCAAAAAAAAGATAACAAACCCACAAAATAATTACAAGACAATAGTATGTTACTTTAGTTTTAAAATTGCATGTTGTTTATTACGAAAGCGCGGGTATCTGTGTCCTTCAAATGCAGCATCAATCACTTAGTAACATTTTCACTTGTTTGTCAAGACCCTCCTTGTTCTATAAGCAAAAATCCCACAAAACTTTCAATGTGTGGAAATGTAATATGAGAAAACATTTTGCTAGATTGGGTGAACTAGCCTAATACATAAAAGTGTAATTCGGACACACATAACTGTCTGTAACTTGAGTTACCATTTAATCTTACCAAAATATCTTCAAAGAAATTAAATAATAAATTCGGAGATCAACAGTACTTGATACATTTAAAAAAGTTGAAAGGTACTATCATCCTTTCAATGTGCCTGCTAAAGTTGGTATTCATCGGAAATGTTCAATAATATAGTGGCAGTGACAAATTTCACATTTTGCTTCATCATTCTTTAATTTGTTCAGAAGAAACAATTTTATTAATTGATTGGGCAGCAATTAAAGTGGTGTGTATGTACACAAACATCACGTGTAATACGCATTGCAAAACAAGAAACACGGAAGACAGCCAGACAGTGGACTGCTACTGTGTGATCCCATTTGGCTGAAATTTATTTGAGTGATTTTATATTTGAAAATATTGCGTGAAATTTTGATGAAATTTTAGCGAATGGAACCTGAGATATCCGTTTGGATAGCGCCAATATGCCCCGGTCTCGAGCCGGACTCGACGCCGAGTCATCGAGTCACAGACCCCGAGTCCGAGTCCGAGACCGAGTCATGAACCTTCGAGTCCGAGTCCGAGACCGAGTCCAGCAAAAATGGACTCGAGTCCGGTCTCGAGTCCAAGACCGGACTCGAGTCACACATCACTGCAATACACTGAACACTATGAAAATAATTGAGGGCTATTTTGTGATTTTCGGTGGCTGTTAACTTTGGGGCTAAATTGCCCTCAGCCCCTGTGTATTTCCTTCGCTGGTTCTGTTGAAGCTACATATTTGTTGTCAAGAATGTTTACTGCTCCACTATCCTACACACGAAACTTTGAAGTATGAGGCTGCAATGGCTCTAATTAATGTATACAACATAAATAAAAATTCAAACAAACTACACAATTATTTTTTTTAAAAGCAGCTTCCATGCGCCACAAGTGGTGCACACACTGCTATTAGAGAATCTCTGGTGAAAACAATGTAATAATATAATGTTTATTTTGTTGAAATTAAAAATATATGTAGCATTAGGATTTAAGAATATGAGAATAGAGAGAGAGAGAAAAACGTAAGTTCAACAAGAAGAAAAAAATGTGATGTTTGTATTTTTAATAAACTATTTGAATTGCTTGTTCTTTACTGGTTGTGAACAAAATATAATTATTTATTCATGCAACAAGCACAGAGTCCATAGCCTTTTGAATAAGACATGATCATTGCACATTATACGATGTACATGTACACACATATGGGTTCATAGTACCCGTTTGCACAAACATTCACACACAGCCCACACATGAACACGTGTTTATACTGATACACACATACACATACACACAAAATTATACATATGGGTGAAATCGCTGAACGATGTACAATTGGCTATTTTCAGACATTGAACACTTAAAATGCTTATAAAATTCCCCTAAATTAATTTTTTTCTAAGTTTCTGGTACCAATGCAAAGGGTATGAGATGGTCCTTTCAAATATAATTACTTTGTTGTGAGTTATCTCATTTTCCTGTGAACTAGAGGCTTCAAATCTCAAAAATCAGCGAAAACGGCCATTTTTGCAAATTTCATAAAAACAAAACATCTCCCCAGCCTTTTAAATCCGTCCCACAGCTCACCCCCTTTTTGTGGGTACTCACACACATACTTAAAATACAGTGAACTTTGAAACGCATTGATTGTAATATTCGCCCACTAGGGCAAGCCTAATCAAAATGATGTATAAAAAACGAATGTCCCTGATCGATACTTCTTTGTCTAGCGGCACAAACTCTAGTTAAATATGGATGTTCCCAAAGTTATGCAAGTTTAGTGCCCATAAACCCTGTCCCATGCAAAAAAAATGTTAGCAAATTCTCTTTGGTTATAGCTTGAGAGTCGCTCAACTAAAATTATACTGTTTCTGTAAGAGACATTCGTTGGTACTTCCTGTCATTGCCTTGAGTGTAATGTATTTCGGTAAAAATATTTGCCACCTACGTTCCAAATGAAACATACAAACAAGACTATTCTATATTTGAGTGGCATATTGGCTATGATATTTTTTCTAGAAGCATTTATGAAAATCATGAACGTCTGCGCATAAAAACGAACATCTCTGTTCGATATCTTTGGGGGGAGGCCCGGCTTCATGCGCGAACGCGCTGGCGTAAAAATGCATGCGCTGCGTTTTCAGCAGGAAGCTCATCGCCATTTTAGACTCAGTCTTTTGACAGCAGGCCTAAGGAAACTTTCCAAAATCCTGAAAATATGAGTACAGAAATTTTTCAACGCCGAGATTGTTGTTGTGTAAGTGAATGATATGTGCTTAGTGCGTGGGTAAGTTGATACTTTTTTTAAAGAGGAGGTGTATGAACTTTGGTTAAAGCTATATAAAATGAAGTTGGCATGTCTTAGCCGATGTAATTCAAGAAGTCAACAAAGCGAACGTCTATGTTGAAAACTACGGAAGTCCCTGACCATTATGAAGGTGTCAACAATCACTATCCATTATTGTTTTTAAAAAATCTTAGCCGAAATTAACTTTGCTGATAAAGCACACATAGTTTCCGAGTATTTATAATATGATTCAGAAATAATCCTGTAAAAAATAAGAAATTTAGATGTTCAAATCCGATGATAACACAAATCGGACTAAAATATTACTTTGTTAGTCTGTACAGCAGTGCAAACTAGTTGGTAGGACAGATACCATTTTCTAAAGTTAGTATTAAATGTACACACTTGAATTATTTAATTATTTTAAACAATATGTTCCTAAATATTTTTGCTAGATCTTATTCATGGGATTACGTCGTTTTGGTCAGAGACGTTCGGCGTGTAAAATAAATTTTCATTTGGCAAAAGTATAATCGGCAAGCCTGTACAAACTAACTGGTGTGTTAATAAGAACCCATTGCGCCATCCTTTCCATACCCATGTCAGTTCACTGTTTAAATGTCTGTGATTTTATTTTATGGGCAAAAGTTATTTTGTCTTAGACGTTCGTGGGCACAAATTGTTAAAAAATATATTCCTGTCGGTACCAACTCCGTATGTTTACAGTATATGCCCCTCGTGCATAACACCTTTTAAATTACTTCCAAGAAAAACACTAAGAATGACGATTTTAGAAAAATCAATCAGAGACGTTCGTTTGGGCCACATAGGTCCCTTTTTGGAGAGATAATAATGATTGCATCACTAAATACATCACGAATACATATCTACAGTGACTTGTGAAGAGCATGGGAAGACCCAGGAAAGATCCCAGTGAAAAGAAAAGTCACGCCCAGACCAATCAGAATAATGAAGAAAGACAGAAAAAAATAATGGCGAAAAAGAAATACAATGGCTAAGAGGGCCAAGCAACGGGCTAGTCACGAGCTCGTGTATCTGCGGCTGAAAAAGGAAGCACATCGAGCGAACAAGAATAAGGTTTCTTACAAGTTTAGGCAACGCCAGCCATATTTAAATCCAGGGCAGGTGGCGGTTCTACGGGAGGGGGGGGGGGGGGGGGGGGCTTTGGGGGGCTTCGAGGCCCCCGAAAAATTGCTCACGCCCCCCCCCCCCCCCAAAAAAAAAAATTAAAAAATAAAAAATAAAAAATTTGGACCTAAAAAAATAAATGAAAAATATTAATAATAAACTGAAGCGATCTAGCATATATGAAATATTGATAGAAGACGTAAGTGAAATGTTTAAATACGTATATACTATGCCAGAAAGACGTCTTTTTAACACATATTTTCCAAATAAAATTCCTTCTCCTGCTGTCGCTTCGCTCCCTCGACCTACCGATTTCACATTTTTTCACATAGTCTACTTACTGTATCATTCGTTTGAAATCCTCACAACAATCTTTATAATAATTTCATAAATATACCTTTAAATATGTTATTACTCGTGGATTATGAAACATGGTCCTTGTGCTACGTGTATTTGCAAAAACATTCTTGCGCGTGGGTTCCGCCATCTCAACACCCGTCCTCCTCCCTCGACGCAGTATTAAATACCAATTACAGTTGTTCAGCATACTTCCTGAACTTTTTTTTTAAAATCGTGATTCTCATCAAATATACCACTACGCACGTCAGGGGGACATACTAAACGGCCAATCCCCCCCCGATATCAGCAGTAAAAAAATTAAAAGAATGAATTAAAAGAAATGAAATAAAGTCACAGAAAATCACAGGCACGATACAGCGTTCGTCAAACGCATTTTTCGGACAAGGGGACCAGCATAATTTTCATTTGGCGTGGAAACGAATATGTCAAAATTTGTTCAATGCGCAAAAATTCATATATGCTAGCAATTTCTCGTGCAAAGGCGTGCCACAGCAATTTAATTATGTGTAATATTCAATGGTTTCGTAGTTCCTTGCGTCTATTCTTGCATTAGCGTTTTAAGAATGATTCAATTGTCATTTTTTTAGGGGGCAAAAGTAAGAACATTCAAAATTTTCGGACGCGCTACCCGCGCGCAAGAATTGCAATAAACGTATGCTGACACTTTTTCGCAAAGCGTGCCAAAAATATGAACATTGTGTAAATGGTTTTGCAGTACTTTGTGCTTATTCTTGCATTATACGTTTTTAAGATATGATTCAAATGTCAATTTTTGGTAAGGGGAGGGGCAAAAGTAAGGAAAATGTCAACATTTTCTGTGGCGGCTTCGCGCGCAACTTGCGAGTACAGTAATACATATATGTTAACAATTTTTCTGACGCAAAGACGCGAACAAAAAGAACAAAAAAATTGTGTAGGTGTAATGGCTTTTGTAGTGGCGTTACGTGCTTGTGAAACATATTATTTGCTTTCAATTTTGTCATCTTTTTTTGGAGGGGTGATGGAGCAACACAAAAATATGTCACACTATGTCTACCCCAAATATATTCAATTGGAGTGGTAATGAACAATTAATGTTTTTTGCAGTGCTTAGCAGCTTTTAACATATAATTTTTCAATTATCGAGTTTTTTTTGGGGGGGGGGGAGAGGCAAAACAATATTTTGTCGAAAAGATTTTCAATTGGCATGTTATAAAGTTCATTATTTCGGTGCGCTACCGCGCAAAAAAAATCATACGCTGACAATTTTTCAAGAGAGGTGCGCCGACAAAATTGAATATTGTGTATGGTTTAATGGTTTTATTGTGTTTAACATTGCTTGTTAAACATATCATTTTTCTTTCAATTTAACAAACAATACTTGGGCCCCAATATTTTTATTGAAAGTGGTACTAAAAATGTCAAAATTTTCGTGCGCTACGCGTGGAAAGCTGTCAATATATGCTTATGAAAAACTGTGTGGCAAGCAGAAAATATATATAAGATTATGCGCAGGGATTCTTTGTTTGGATATCTCGGGGTGCACGTTACGAAAAGTTTGCAATGCATAATAGTTTCAGATTACAAGAAAGCCTAAATGACCGAAAAATATGTACAAAATATCTGCTTCTCATATACTAAGCACCCTACAGGTGGTTTTAGTCATCCGGCCAGAAGGGCCCGATGAGCTTATGCCATGGCGTGGCGTCCAGTCGTCCGTCCGTCCTTCCGTCCGGTCCTTCCCGTCCTCCGTCCGTCCTTTAACCCGTCCGTCCTTCGTCCGTCCACAGTTTTTGAAAATGCTTCTTCTTCGTCATTTCTCAAACCGAATTTTGCAATTCTGATTGTTTCATGATGATAGGGCTAAGGGGGGGATTAAAACTTCTACACAGAATCATGAATTCATTATATATATTAATTTATGCAATACTTTATGGCGAAATGCACAAAAAATGCTTCCCTTATTTCTCAATCCGATTTTGATTTTGATTGCTTATTTGGTAAGGCTAGTTTGTGCACATAAACTTCTAGCACAGAAATTTGAAAATTACACTGCCATAATTAATTATGGTAAATTTATAGCAAATTTTCCAAAAATAACAAAAATTGCTTCTTCTCCGCACATTTCTTGAACTGCGATTTTCATTCTGTGTTGTTTGATTCTGATAGGGCTAGTGGGTGCTGTCAAGACTCTAGCAGAACAAAAAGTTTTGAAAAATTAATCAATTTATCAAATTGAAATTAATCAATTTATCAAATTTATCAAATTTTCGGAAATCACAAAAAATGCTTCTTCTCCTTCATTTCTCACCGATTTTGATTGTGATTGCTTTATTTGGTAGGGCTGAGTTTATGCACATTTAAACTTCTACACAGAATTTGAAAATTTTATATTCGCATTAATAATTATGGTAATTTTAATGCAAAATTAATCCCAAAATAACAAAAATTGGCTTCTTCTCCCGCACGTTTCTTGACCGGAATTTTCATCTGTTTGTTTGATCTGATAGGCTAGGTGGGGGCTTCAAGATTCTACATCAAAATTTGAAAATAATCAATTATGCAAATTTAATGGCAATTTATTCAAAATCACAAATAAAAAATCCACAAAAAATGCTCTTCTCATTCATTTCTCAACCAATTTTGATTTAGTTTGCTGTTATCTGGTAGAGCCTAACTTGGTATACTAAACTTCTACCCAGGATTTTTAACTGTTGGCTCCATTAATTAATATGGTAATTTAATGGGCAAGATTTATTCCAAAAAAGACAAATTTATTTCAGTTCTTATCATATCAGTACCTTAATTTGTTCCACTTCAAATGTGTTTTCCAACAACAAAAATCAGTATGGAGGCCCCGAAGGGATTGGGTGCATATCATATATAATTCATGTATTATTATTATTTGATTTGTATTTTTTTTCCCATGTCGCCTTTCCGGGCATGAAATATTAATTTTTATGACCAGTATTAAAATTGTCCACATGAAATTTCGGATTATATGAATGTTGCGAGATGCCGGATGAGCGCAGCGTCATTGACGTCTTTCTAGTTAACTAGTATAATTTAGACGTTGAATGGCTAGAACTATTGTTATAGGTTTCATTTCATTAGTATTTGTAAATCATGTCTAATAAGCGAACGACCCTGATTGAACACGAACGTCTTATATATAAACGCAATGCAAGCAGAAAGCTGTACAAATTATTTTGGTGAAAAATGGTTCAGTAATCCTTGTATTTTATTAAAGATATGGGTGATATAATGTGAAATATGAAGAAATGACAGATAATCGGAACGCTTCATTAAGGTTTATACAGCAGCTCAAAAGTCTAGGGCACAGAGTTATATTTAACATTTTGAAAACTAACGTGTCTTAATAGGCCATCAAGATGTTTTTTATACTATAAACTGAAAGCTATGTTATCTGAAAGAAGTATGGAATGTTATACGCTAGGATGAGAATAAACGCAGAATATATAATCTCTTTCGCACACAACTGTCTGTAGCGAACATGTATGAATTAATACCCAACGTCCCTGATATTTACACAGGGTTTTATGAAAGTAATGTTGAAACCAAAAAAAAGAGCCGTATAGATTGTGGTGTTTCTCCTTCTATATGCAGAATAGGGTATTTCTATTCTAGCCTAAATAACGTCATTGACAGTGTTATAAAGATAACTAGTTAGTAGGTGTTGCAGTTGGATATCTATTTGAAAAGGATGTTTGAATTCTAATTCATTTATTTAAAACGAGGTAGAATGAGAGAATGATTGTGTTCAAAGTACTTCATTTCACTGTTAACAAACAGATTTAAAAATTTGTTTCCTGAGAGAATGTTCTTCATCATACACGACAAATAAATTTAAAGACCATAACGGTAAACTTGAATCATGGCTGTAATAAACCTCTGAAATAAAAGAGACATTCCCTGATATAACAAGGCTCTCTTTCACAGCCGCAAACGGACGGTCTATATGGTTCTCTGTCAGATCACTTGTGTATATATAATCCAATCCTCCCAATCTCTTGATCTTTAACAATACTGACAGAGCAACTTCAGTCTGACGTGTTTTTGGAGAATGAGAGAGAAGTGACGAACGAGTTTGAAAAGGTGGGCCACTGAAGTGGGAAAAATTTACACATCTGTGTCCCAACTTCATTGTAGGCAACTTGTTTATAGCTTTCCCATAATAGGAAACCTTCATTTTTCCCATAAAAATAGAAAGCTCCGCATACATATCTAGCTGCACAAAATGAACTTCCCCCATGAAACATTTTCAATATCTAAGAACATCTCCTGGAGAATGTAACGTTTTTAAATCAGGGCGTTTGCACAGTTTGACGTATTTCCTGCTACCCGTGAAATAAAAACGGAACTGCTGGGAAAATCCCAGTTATTGGGTGTGTATGGAGCTGGAAAAAGGGGCTACCAGCTAGCAAATGTTTTCATTTTCAGTTCTGCATTTAATTTTGGCTGGTTTTTAACCCCAATTGTACATCGTTCAAACAGTTTCACCCATATACTTAAACCCCTTACCACACACATGCACACCCCCGGGAAGGGGGGGGGGGCAGTGCCATTATAACGTGTACAGCCATGCGCGTAGTGAAAACGTGTTTAAAAAGGGTTGTTTTCACGGTCAACAAATGTACGTGCGTCATTGAAAAGGGTATCAAAATCGCCAAAAATCAGGAAAAAAAGAGTAATACTTTTAACAGAAGGTTTATCTTTCAAAAGGGTTATCTTTTCAAACTTGAATACTTGTTTAGAGGGTATTCACGAGATCGACTTTCAATTAGCTGTTAGGGTCCATTTGAAAGTCATACTACGCGCATGTGTACACTTGTATGACACTGGCCCCCCACCCCCCACCCCCCCCCCCCGATGCACCACACATAACACATGCACACAGCATACACAAACACACACACACACACACTGTCTTTTGAAAAGTCATGGAATTGGTTTAGTTCATTTATACACACTCTAATTGATGTAAAATTCAGAGGCTGTTACCTTGGCTTAGTTTACTTATTACATATGCCACATAGTAATATGCTTAATTTGTTTACTACTTTTATTACAGGCACATAAGAGTATCCATCATTCTGAAGTGAGTTCGGGAAAATTCTCGGCCTGCTGTCTCAAGGCTGGTACACACACATACAAACATCAAACAGCAATTCAGAAACGCAAGAAACAGGAACCAGGTATGTCTTTAAAGCGTCTACAATTTTAGCTTCCTGCTCTTACTCCTACTTCTACTTCTGCTAGGCTACACGACTACTAGCTGCTACTACCCACTACTTTACTACTATTGCTACTCTTCTACTGCTTTAAATACTATTGCTTCTGATATGACTATTACTACTACTACTACTAACTACTAGGTTTGTAATACTAAAGGCTAGTGATGATACTTATCCCCCCCCCCCAATATTGCTATACAGAAGTACGTTGTTTGTACATTATCTGTCTTATCCGCCATATGCACTCTGGGATGGCTGCTGGTTCTCACATGGCCCGATAACTGAAGGTCAACCTGTACTTTAAATTGTCATATACCCTTCAAAATATGGTTTTTATCTTGGTTTGACATTTGAGATAAAAGATATCACACTAAAAAACTAGGCTGATCAGTTGTATATTTGTGTTTTTAGTTTCTATTCATGAATGTAATGACTTATTGCTTTCCCAGCTGTGTGGTTAGGTTCTCCTGTGCTTCGCAAAAATCTCGGTAATCTACCCAAGATACTGAGTGGCCAAGCAGGCAGAGGGTGGTATACATGTCTGAACGGCATACGGGTCATTAGCATATCCTGGTTCATCTTGGTCACCCATTCCATGGTCGAATGCTGGATCTGTCAGGTAAGTATATAAAAGGCAGGGAATCTCATTTCACCCCTCCCACAAGCAACAGCAAAACATCCTCATGCCCTTAGGCTATTATTGAAGGACATGTCTGGTTGAAATCTGAAGATCAGTAATTAGGTAGAATTTGAAAAAATGTGCAAAATAACAAATTGCTATTTAGTGTCATTTTTATGCTAGGCATTTTTCATTACGTGGTAAGTTTAACACAGTCAGTGAATTCCACTAATACCTGTGTTTTTTTAAGGCTCCATACTAGATAAAGGTTTCCTAGATGGTATTTTCTTCTGTATACCAAGTGAATTTACACAATTTGACAATGTTAATTGTGCAACTTAACATAATTAATAGCATTTAACACAATGTTTAATTTTTTAAGGCATGCAAAACAGCCTTTAATGAAAGATTAGTGAAAATCTGATCAGCCTAAAATTACCTTTGGCTTTGAACCTGTATTTTCCATTTTAGCTAAAGGTAAAATACATGATTGGGGCAGTCCTCAATTTGGCTGAAATTATTCTAGAAAAAGTAAATCTATACAA
>JZLH01S0102734.1:0-40139 GCA_001188425.1 Eucidaris tribuloides
AAAGAGAGCAGATCCCTAGGGGAGACAGCAAAGCATATAAAAATTCTTGCTGATGGCACTTATTTACCAATATTAGAGCAAGTTCCGGAGGCTTGCAGGATGTTCTACAGGTACGTGCAGCTCTGTTGTTTGCATTGTCGACATCTGATGACACTTTCTCTGGCATTGTCTGAGAATCTTTGGCATTCCGGTGGAGTAGGTTGCGATGTGTCGCTGTGTATCGTGGCATACCATCATGCATTTCAACAGGACGGACATTGTAGACATTCACTCTCATTCTGTACTGCCCTTCTGGACACTGTTTACGCAGCGGTTGTAAATGTTTACTTGAGCTGTACACGTCTTGCACATTTTCACTTGGGGATTGCTGCATAGAAATGGCAATAATACAGAAAAGGAAATAATAACATCTACAATTTTTTGAATTTTAAAAGAATATTCATACTGCTACTTACCTCCAATAATTAAAAATTCAAATTATGTCAATTGTAACTTTTAAAAAATATTGATATGTTAATTGTATTCTGATGTCTAAGTGAACAACAAATACTTTGTGAAGATTAATGAAAATGTATTTCCGACCAATGTGGGCTTTAATCATGACAGTGCTGTTCAAGTATGAAAGACGGAATATAAATAATTTACAATGTGTATGTGTCCCTGATCTGAAAAAAGTGGGGTATTGCATATGAGTTTACACAAACATAAGTAAAAATAGTAGATAGCCTTCAGGTCTTGTTCTCTATAGAGCTCAAGTGCCCAAGGAAAACTGCCCAAGTGGTAAGCAAGAATATCACATCAAAAAAATTTCGACCATTTTCCCTGATGGAAGTTAAAAAATCAAGAATGTATCGATCTTCATCTTGGTTTGCCTATTTCTTTCTCACCGGTAGACAGAAGTGTGACCACTGGCCAAACAAATTTCCTGACTTTTTCCAATTTGAGGGACGTTTTGCAAATGCCTTTGAAAACCCTGGAAAAACGGGTGAAACCATTTTCCTGGTTTTCCCAATTTGCGAGAACGCCTGAAAATAAAAGAAGGGCTGAGAACCGAGACACCAGCAAAAATTTAATAGGTCAACCACAAACACCTCCTTCTTAATCATCACTTTGCAGGATATTGAACCGTTATTAAATTAGATATTATACATTGCTTCAATTAGGTGAGAAAACCGCAACTGTGAGACCAGTTAGCGGAGCATTATGAATATTGTAGCGATATTAGCAAGTTATTTCACAACTCCTGGTGTCTAATATCTGTGATTATCATTTGTCGTTGTCATAGACAGCAGGTCTATAAAATTCCCTATGCTGTCATCCACGGTTGCAAGTACAGGGAATCTTGTTTTGATGACCATAAAAACCATGGACAATTACCTTATTATATCAGATCCTCACTATATTCAGGGTTCCCCCCAAAAACAAAGAAATATTATATAGAGAGTGGGACGCTGAAAATCACGACTTGTTATAAGAGGGTTTTGTTATATCTGACTTTTCATCGGGTTCCAGTTTATTATAGTAGCAGACATTGGGAATGAATAAATTTGTATACATTTCAAAATAAATAAAGACAGACAGACAGTAAGAAAAGGCAAACAATAAGATTGAAAATGGAAAAAACAAAATCAGTGCTTCCTCCTCTCCAAAGTCGTTATGAAGAGATGATAATTTATTTACCACTTTGTCACTGCAGCTTGCCAAACTTAAAGCAGTCCCATGATTCACAGCTTCGGCCATCCAGCCAATGAGATTCGTCAAGGCAGTGTCACACTGCTCCGCCCACTCCAGGCTGGCACCAACACTCACGCAGGGGGGGGGGGGGGGGGGGGTGTCCTGTAAAAATAAAAAAATGACAGAATGATTGACCAATGGGCATTAGCGCTTGCCACCTAATAATCTCGTTAATGTAATTGTATTTTGTAAGCAAAATTGATCAATGCAGCTAGTACTATATGCCTTTGAGACTGTAGTGTTCCTGTTGGTTGCTATGACACTAAAAAGGTCTCCTGGCGCTCATACGTACTCTGAAAAAGGAAGGAAGGAAATTTAACAGATGTGGTGCCTGAATATGAGAAGTCTTTACGGCTGATTGGATAATTCATCAAGCAAAATTATAATAGATGTATGGTACGTACACTGAAATGTGTGTGTGTGTGTGTGTGTGTGTGTGTGGTGTGTGTGCATTTCACAATCTCCACTGAAATGACAAGTCGTGTAGTTCTTGGTAGACAACCAAATACTAAACTGTAAATGTGCGAAAACTTTTATGCTGTGTATCCTTAATATGTATGTGATCAAATTTGTTCCATGTTCTATTTGATTATTTTACTTTGCAGTCTTTTCACTTGTTTGTAGCTATGATTATATTTGGTACATTTATAGAATCTATTTACAGAATATATTGAAATTCATTGATTTAATTGTCATTCTTTATTCAAGTAATAAAAGCTTCCATTATTTGCCTATCCCTGTCCATAGAAGTCAGTTGTATCAAAATGTCTCTTTCTCGCGAAGACCTGAATTTAAGAAATAAGTGAAAACAAATAGTCCATGTTACTCTGCGTTCCATTTGAAGTAAGTGTTCATCCATGTTCTTGAGAATACCTCAAATATTCTTATCAAAAAGAACAACATTCAGCTTGATGTGTATAAGGAATGCCATATGTAGCAGATAAATTTCTATTGATCCAGGTGCTTTATGAACTCTTTGCACCATGACGACTCCCTCCTGAGGCCAGTTGTTTTTGTGGCCTCGGAACTTTGCTGACTTGACTTGCAATTACTGCTTTGCACATTGAATTTATTTTTCCTCAGTAAAGGAAAAACGTGAACAAAATCCCAGATGATTGTCAGCGTGCAATTATGAGTGATAACACCAGGTAACTGCTCAAGATTACTGGACAGCAAAATCCTGTGCAATAGGCTGTAAAAGTCAGCAGGAAACTCTTGACGACATCATGAACGGATGTGTCTAAGATGTGTGAGTTGTATAGTTTCATTTGCCTGCTCAATGTATGAAAAAAAAGATATGTATCACTAACTACACTTGGAATGTTTGTGTCATCACAGCCACAGAAGAAAGCCAAGTCTGGAATATCGATCCCCTGTGTTATGTCTCAAAAAAGGAAATGAAGGAAGCAACAAAGTTTGGCTGGTGAAACTTAGGTCCCTGGGATTGTGTGTGTGTGTGTGTGTGTGTGTGTGTGTGTGTGTGTGTGTGTGGACGGGGGGGGGGTGGGTGGGTGTGTGGGGGGATGTCAAAAAATTAATGCTTTGGGCATGTGTAGACTTTTTGATTGTGGACTGTATTGGTGATTTTTTTTTAAGGGTAAATTTGTGAACCATTCTGGATCTGGATATATTTTGCTACAATCAAACTCACTACTATTATAATGCACTTGTTGCAAGTGCATGGTACGTGGCTGAAAAAAGTGGGTCTGCAGGTCTGAGCAATCTGCTGTAGTTTAGGTAGTAAAAACTTTGTCTGGGGGTTGTGACTTGTGAACCTGTCCAGTTACTGTTGAAAACTTGCTCAATCTGCTCAGTGGAGGAGAAAAGAGGGTTAAGCAAGTCGTAAGGGATTCTTATCTCTTAAAATGTGTGGGAGGAGCATGTTTCATAGCAATGCACTCATTCACCCATGTCAAATGTGGCCATTGGGCTACTCTAGCTGCCCCCAAACCATGGTATTGGTCACAAATTCTATAACTTCTCCTCTCCCCCTGTCAAAATAAACAAACATCAAACAGTGATAGTGTATGCAGCACCATAAGCCGGGCACACTTGGCTGCCAGGGGCCTAGAACACTTCAAATGTTTCAAAACGCAAAATAATCTCAGTGGTTGTAAGAAATAGGCAAAACAGTACAACATACACAATGAGTCGGTTAGCCTTTGAAATCTGGGCAAATTATTTCCTGTATACCTGCATTAGTCAGGCTGTTGACTAATCTCGTCAGAAAAAAAAAAAAGAGGTATAAATTCCTGTTGATGTTCTTGTTTGCCACATTTACATTTGACATGAAGCCAAAGGAATCATGTGGCTAGGAAAAATAAATGCCATGTCTTGTTAGGGAAATGTGGTCAAAGATGAAAGTGCTAGATTTAACAAGTAGGCCTACACATACGTGAATTTAAAGTAGATGGAATTGGGCGCAGTCACTGTTGTCTGTGGCTAGTCAGAATTTATGATAAATCATCATATAAGCTGAAAAAATGATTGTGAATTTACAAATAGCTGATGTGAGAATCAAACAGCAGAGATCATCACTGCTTGGTGTCAGCACCCAATTTTAAGTGTACATGCATGGGTAATTAGTGTCATCATCACAAAGCATTAAGAAAAAGAAACTATACACACACACACACACACACACACGTACACACACACCTTTAACACCTTCAGTACCATTCCAACAAAACTCAACAGACTTTTATATAATACTCTGATACTGAAAGAGTAATTAATATTGATGAATTCAAGAACAGCTTCTTGTGTCATTGCCTTACAGACATTGCAAACAGCACATTGTTATTTACAATAGTTCCAGTAAGAGGTGGGTTAATTAAACTGCTCAACCTGTTACAAATTAAAGCATGAGTGTTGACAATGAGACACAGTATTACGTATGTGCTGAAAAATTGCAAACTCATCACTTTGAAGCATCATCTCCAGGGTTATAGGAATTCCATCATCCACCAAATTAAATTTCCCAGCCTTTTGCGAGATTTTCATTCACCGCAAAAAATAAAACGAAAAATGGAAAATGAGGGTTTGGCTGTTGTTTGGTTGTAATTGGCACCGAGTTGGCAACCGATGAGTCGAATACAGGATTGCTCGCAAACATGGGCGGACAATGCCAGGTGATGTGAATCATTTCTTGGGAGGGGGAAAGGTTGCATGGAACCAGCAGGGGACAGTCAACCAAAGGACAGTTCAGGGGTCGCATGTTATAGGAATTATATGAGAAAGCGAAAAGGTAGTGGCAGAGAGAGAGAGAGAGTAAAATTTATCCTTGGAAACAGTCGGTCTAGATGATTTTTAAATTACATGTAATTTTAATTAACCCTGCTAACAAAAATACATTTTCAGGACATTTCAAAAACATACTTCTACATTTTCTGGATGTTTTAAAACTATACTTCTACATTTTCTGGAAATTAAAAAAAATATGTAATTTTGTGGACATGTTTAGATGTTTATAAACCGTAATTTGAAAAAGTTCCTAAAATGTTTTAAAACGACCTCAGAAAGTAAAAGACGACTGTAGAACCTTTGAAAATTTAATGAAAACCTGGAGAAATGTAAAACATTTTGCAGACGTTTTGGAAATGTTTGTGGACATTTCCAAAACGTTTTCAAACACATACTTTTCAGAACTTTTATTCAGACATTTTTCTGAAATGTTTTTAGGACAAAAACGTATGGACGTTTTCTGGATGTTTTGTGTTTGCTGGGAATGCAGTATTATGTAATCAAACAAAGAGAATATAAGATATATTTAATCAGATTAAAAATGAAATTAATTAATGTAATTTAAATATTTCATGATATTTCATTTATAGCATATATTGGTATTGGTGGCAAATCATATGTTCAAATTGGCAAAGTGATGAGTTATGAATTTGTGACATTTTAAAATTCCATAATTTTTATACTATTTGTCCAATATATAGTAAATAAAAACTCATTGTTTTTGTTTAGTTTTGCTGCAGCATTTAAAGTAAAAGTCATCTAGACATCCTTTAAAAAAGATATCTCCCAGGTTTATTACATGCAAATCTTTATCCATCAGCTAACAAGACTGGACAAATTCAGCAATGTGTGTCTTCGCATCTTTCTCAGATCTGCTTTGTCAAATTTGGAACAGGATTTTACAATTCACTCAAGGGGATTTTGGAGGGATTTTCCAATCAGCTTTGAGCTAGGAACCATCCTTTATCTCCCCTGCCTTAAGAGATTTCCACTTTGGGGCACATGATAAATGTTGGTACAACATTTCAATATGTTTGTGCCATACTACCAGTATGCAAGGTAAAAGGCTGTGTTAGTTGTCACTTGTACTACATTCAGATGCATTTGTATGATACATTTATGTTCCTGAATCCTTGCATTTGGAAAATGAATATGTTGTATACAGTCCTCTGTGTGTGTGTGTGTGGGGGGGGGGGGACACCTATATCAAGAACACATGTTGGTAGGTGCCCTGTGTGTATCTGTGTGTGAGTGTGACTGTGTGTGTATGGGGGGGGGGGGGAGTGTGCCTCTTTATATTCAAAACATCTGTCTGTATGTATCATAGGCTAATGGTACAAGATACTTCAGTATTCCAACATTTTGAAGAAGGCCCCTCCCCCATCTCATCCTCATCATCTCCATCTTGACACCTGTCATATGAACAGAGAAGAGAGAGCCACTGGAGGAGGAAGAGGAGAAAGACAGTACACAAGAAGCAAAAGGAGGAGGGTAAACAGAAGAAGGAGGAGAAGGAAGAGGAGGCAATAAAGATAATTGGACTGTGCACAGAATACTGTACCTGTTTGTTTTGGTCCATTTGTACGTTTGAACAGGTGTTCTCTAATACCAGATACATCTATTCCGATTAAATTTACTCCCATGGCATATTTATGGAGGCAAAGACAGGCTTTTGTGTTTACTTCATTCTGTCATCCATCAACCTTTTATCGTCAGTAAAATTCAAAGCACAGTATAGTTTTGGTCGATCAGACAAATTTATCAGACAAATTTTTTGTCAATCTTTCATAAAGTTTTCTATTGTCACCCCCACATCAGAAAACAACATCAACCCAGTGAAAATTGTTTATATTGACAAATTGTGATATTTAAATTATATGATAACATCTAGCAGTATGCACATTACCTAAGTGAAATACCCCCTCCCCCCCCCCCAACATTTGACATTTTGAATAATTTCTAAAAAAAAAAAAAAAATGGGTGAGTTTCAGAGCGAAAACATTTTCAGGGCAATTATAGATCATATTAATATATCTAAAAAACATAAATTGCAAAGAATTTTATTTTTTACCATTTATTTACCAAAACTATACCTTGGCTTTGAATAATTGCTGGTATGAAATTATCATCGAATTCCTCCATAATCCTACTTTATGATATATAGGGTTTACAGCCCACACAGGGTCTCAAACTAATCCATTAGATTTCCTGGCAGACATCTGACAAGGACATCTTGTACAATATAATGAGAATCTATTTAATATGCTGATTTTGTGTATGTTTGTGGGTGGGGTTGAGTGGGGTGTTCCCATCCCCATTATTTAGACCCAAGGTAAGCTTTCCATGACATGATGTTAATGATGCAACTGTTTGTTTTTATTTCATGGATCTTACTCGGCCGATAGTAATATTGTGTTTGCACTTCACTCTTTTCATATACTAAAAATATTATAATTGAGCATGATTCTATTAACTATTACAATATTAAAAATCACACATTTACAATCATATAACATTAAAGGTATTGGCTAACATTTACCACAGTTCAAAAAATCTGAGCTACATGATTCCCCATGCTACCATTGTCTTTGATAAGGTCTAAAAATGACGCCCTGAAAAAATTGTATTTCAAAATGATTATTTAGTACTTTAAAAAAGTGAAAATCATAAGTTGACCAGATTCACTTGCCAATTTCCTCTCATAGACTTACTGTGTGTACACCTAGGCTATTAAAACTCGCCCTGAGTTTTAATTGTTTATTCGTGCATAACTTGCCATTGGCAGTGTAACTTTCCAAACGTTTGTATTCTAGGGTGTTTATTTGTCCATTTGAACACTACTATGTAGCTCAAATATCAAAGTTTGACAATTTTTTAAATTGAAGGTCCACAATGTTAGCCTATCACTTGAAAAGTATACTCCCCGCTCTATTCATTGATTGATCTAGAAATCATCACAAATGCATCAGTTGCTTGAAAAAAGTCAATAATTTGCCACGAAAAATGAAAAGAAAAGAATTACTATGCTTGTAATGTGTATGTTTACATTTAATGAGACTTTACGCAATGCAGGAGGTTTTGAGGGCAAGGGTTTTTGTTTGTTTGTTGACAGTTTACCAATTACTAAATGCATATTCATTTCCACACACACGCAAAAATCACTAGCAAATTTCTGGCTGAATTTTTTTCCCCATGAAAAAAAAAAAACAAACCTTTATTATGACAGGACAGACAGGTGTAGGTACATCTTCAGTTCTTCACAAATATACAGCGTGGCCCAAAAAGAATGCTACAGATGCGATCGTTAAATTCTTCAAAATCATTCACAAAATGTCATTGGTGATTATTTTAGCGATTAGAACATTCTTTTTCCAACAATATGATACCATGGTCATTGATTTTGAGTAATTCATTTGGGCCCTGCGGCCATTATTCCGAGGCAATGTTGTTTCTCAAATTTGCCAATTTTTCAACAGCGGCGATCATCAGAACGCCAAGATATTCTGGCGTCTCAGCTTGCCATACCAGACAAACCGCGATGACAAAGGGAAGGAATGCCTTTGCTTTCATAAGGAAGACAATGTGCGCTACATCTCCGTTTGTCTGGTATGGCATGCTGAGACGCAAGAATATTTCGGTATTCTGATGATCACTGGAGTGTAAAAAATAGTAAATTTGGGAAACGACATTGCCTCCAAAAAATAGCCCTCAGATCCAAACACCTTAATCAAAATTAATGATCTTGGTATCATTTTGTTGGAAAAAGAATGTTCTAACCCATGAACTAATCACATTGACATTTTTTGAAGGATTTTGAAGAAATTAACGATCGCATCTGTAGCATTCTTTTTGGGCCACGCTGTATAACTCCTGTTGTCAATAAACCAGGTACGATTACTGAGCATTGTCCTAGCACAGACACACACAGACACACACACACACACAATTCCCAGACAAATTGATGATGCATGCACAAGACAACAAACCAACTACATAAATTTCCATTAGGTGGTATTAACGTTAATCCTCACGACTGAAACTCCCATGAATAATTCCAGCAATGAATGATCCACATGGACAGGTATACAACTAGCAGGGTCCCATATAGAATGCTTTTGATTTAATTCATTTGTTTTATTGGACTTAAATGAATGGAGGAATATTGTAGCCGCTGTAAAACATGTTGTATTTCGTTTTTACAGACATCCCAGCCATTCTGAATTTGGAGAAAAGAATCTGAATTTTGACCATTCCCATCTCTTGTTTTGATATGTTTTCCTATTTTTCTTGATAATTTTACTATGGCAATTGTTGTGTCCTTCATAATTTTGAGCAAACTCATCCCTCCTTTTCAGTCATAAAGGTTGGGAGGCCTGTTTTATACATAAATTATTGTATCTTGCACCACTGACAAAGAGTGGGAAAATAGGCAAAGATTTGTTGTACAAATTGTATTTTTGACAAAGGATTTAATAATGTAATGTAATCAAGAAATTACTTAAGACCTTACAATCTTTCTGTTTTTACAAAAGCCAAGGTGGACCCAACATAAACACATACAAAAATTGCAACAATAATTCAGATGAATTAAACAAGGAACATCACTATAATTTGCTAAATTTCTCACGGTCATATCGCAACATAAATTCATTTCGCTTTAACTATGTTTATATGCAGTGTTTTGTGCATAATTGACACTTTCGATGTACTGTATGTGTATTGTATGTAGGTTGTACTTCAACTTTATATTACAGTGTGGTTGAAGACTCAATTCAAAACTGAAATTGGCACATGAGGAGTGAGTCATATATACGTGGTAGTATATTATAGCAACCACATAAAAAAAAAAATGATTTTCATCAGCTATTTAAACTTTTGACCAGGTTACGAAATAAAATGTGCCACTATATTTTAGATTCCAGACTTAGGTATTTGCCGATTACAGCACCACCTGCACGTATTGTTTGATGGTGCATATGTGTGTGTGTGTGTGTGTGTGTGTGTGTGTGTGTGTGTGTGTGTGTGTGTGTGTGTGTGTGTGTGTGTAAATAGCAAGGAAATATACATTGTAATTGCTTGATTCAACTAATGTATCTAATGAACAATTCACATAATTATAACCAATTATCAATTAGCCTACTCTAGAACTCTCAATTGAATTTAACCCATGGCTTTCTACATTTCTTTGATTCACATATAGCCCTAATACCAATTTCTTAAAGGGTAAACAGTCAATGGACAGAGGAACTTTAGCCTAGAAATGGCAGTTTGTTTGGTCAGGAAAGGTTTTGTTGACTTCTGAATTGTTTTACAGAGTATAGACTATATACCATCAAACCTGTCTATAGTAGCCACTCTTTATAGACGGTGTTTAAACTCGACCAGAATTTATCTTATCTCCAGGGGAATCGTTTCATTGGCCACTCTATGCAGGTTGGCTGCTATAGAGTGGTGGCCATTATAAGACAGGTTTGACTTTACATCATTTTCCTGCCAATGACCCTTCACACAAATGACACTGTGAATATTTGGCAGTGTTGTAGTCGAGTCACCACCTTCTGAGGCCAAGACGGAGTCCGAGTCACTACCTTCCGAGGCCGAGTCCGAGTCACTATTCTCCGGGGCTGAGTCCAAGTCACGACTCTCCGAGGCCGAGGTCGAGTCACCAACTTACAAAATAATGCAATATCTTAATGCAAAATTTTAACCTTCAAAATTACTTTGAAATCTTACTATCAATTAAACACAATCTTTCTACCAATCAACCATTCATTAAAATCAACCAATTACTGAAATTTATTAATTTGGGACAAAATTAAAACAAAATAAAGCAAAAGCTGCCAAATTTGAGGTACATGTTAACAATATTTGATGTACATGTAATTGTAAATGACTAAATGTCTTCAGAACATTCAGCTAATAAATGGGCATCGACTTTCACCGTGCCTGTCTTGTTTCAGTATAGAACAGCGACATCACAGAGAAACATCGACCCATATGAATAATTGTGTGATTCTTACCGAGCTAGGTAAAATATTAAAAATAAAGTCATCAGAAGTGAATTTACTTAGCTAAGTTCAAGTTATATCAGGATTTCTATAATTCTGTTTGGCATATTAGTTGAAATACTTCAAAATCCATGTCCATACAAATCAAAAAGGGTTTATTCTTAGGTTCAACCGATTATATAAAATCTTGCGGCCTCAACCCAAATCACCGAGGCCGCATGGTTCGAGGCCGAGGACGAGTCTGAGTCACCGGATTACGAGGCCGAGGACTGGCAAAGTCGGCCTCGAGGCCAAGACCGGCCTCGAGTCCTCCATCCCTGATATTTGGGATCAATGACCAACTATAACAATTATTAACCACACTAAGGTGAGAATCTAGCTACCACAATCATGTGTAACACTAACACCTTGCATGTGCAAGACTTTCTGGAGATGTGGTAGCAAACAGGTATAAGCCTTGCCTAATGCCTCTTTGATCAGATATATCTCAAAACTGAAGACAGCTTAGAGGGACTTGCGTGTATGTGATATACCCATGTGATAGGGATGTGTCAGATTTTGCAGGGATCCCCAAACCACAATTATGAGTGTAGCATTAGAGAGAATAAACGATAACAAGACTTCGCAGTTTTCAACAGGTGGCCTAGCTTCTCTGACTTTTCTGAACAAAGAATCACAAGAAAAGGGCATGTTTTATCACTGGCTTGTGTCATCAGTGACGATTGCTGATTAATGTCGATTGTCACGTGCTTCTGCGAATTATGGTTACACTGTGCAGACATGTCTTTCAAGGGGCATCATGATACCTCCGTGGGAGTGACACATGTATGTCAGCTCTGGGAAGGGATGCCAGATGGATCTCGGTTCTAGCAAATGATGCAGGGACCACAAAGTGAGAGATGGGGGCGAGGAGTTTCTTGAAATGCGTTCAACCGATTATCTTTCCAGCTGAAAAACAGATACATGTGCAGAGAGACTTTATGTCCAGACAGAATTTGCCGTTCTCTTTATGATAAATTAAATGCTTAAACAGAAATGGCTGGAATGGAAGAAGTCTTATTTTGGAATAAACGTGCTCTAAAATCAAGTATACTGTTCAAGGCTTCTGCTGTGAAAATTTCATGGTCAAATATTGAGCAATTTTTCAACAATCACTATCAGTATTCATTGTGGCAAATCTTTTGTGTAGTTTTTGTAAAAAAAAATCAATTTCTATCAGGGTACCAGATTAATTCAATTATGGTAATTGAATGCTTGTTTCCCCCACAAGTAACCAAATTCAAGACAAATCCTTCCAGCCAGGAGAAATACTCCAGCTGGTGTATACATTGGCATATGTTTCAACCAGTTTGGTTTTTAAAGCATTTTTTTATTTTCCCAATCATATCAATGCACTTTAATCTTTATTTCTAATAACTCGAAAAAAAACCATCAGAATTTGAACCTGTATTATACCTGCTTTGTTTCTAGTTAAAAGTGCTATTGTCCACAAAGCAGTATATGTTCAAGATAAAATCCTATTTAGTCATTCTCTTCTGTGTTATTATTAGAAATACAGATCACTCGTTGGATATACCATATAGAGAGTGTACAGCAAATTCTACTAATAAAGCGAGTTTTATAAAAAATTGGCTATAACTGTAGAAAAGATAGTGACAATGAACAAACTGGGGAAATATATTAACCCATTGCCTCAGAGATTCTCTAATTTCCATAGAGTTTATACAAGGCACATCTGGTTCCGGTAGTCAATGGTTTAAAATGGGTGATTGCTGACACAGTACATAAAAAATTGGTTGGATCAATAAATCTAGTTCACTTGTTCTACATCAATCACATTATTCAACAATGTAGTCCATTTGGTGTTTAACAAGCACCAGACAAAGATACCATCTGAAGTGATAATTATTGGGTATCATGACAATGATGATGATGCGTTGCTAGGGTGGTCCCTTTTCCCTTCAGCATACCGTTACAATTTAGGCCCCTATGACTTGACACCGATGCGGTACACCGCACGATATGACACATTCGTGTGAGCGATACGATCAACGAGACGCAGAACCCGATCTGGGTCTTTCGCGTCGTCATGTGGCGGTGATGTGTCAATTTTGACGGCGGGTGCAACCGCAAGAGCAACTCGAGAACCACTTGTCGAGGTGCCAGGTGAAATGTCTGGGGATGCCGTTTGTCAACAAGGCTGGCACTCAGGGGAAATCCCCTACCGTAGGGGATTTCAGCCAACTGCAGGTAGTATGGGATACCTATGGGGAAAATGTCCTTCCGTAGGGGGTTTTGATGATTTGTAGGGGTTATTGATAATTTTCAGAAAATAAAATTCTTAAGTCCCCTAAAGGATTTCAAAGAAATGCCGTAAATATTCATCTGTAGACATTATTCTGATAAATCCATTGTCCCTGGTGCAGAAACCGTATAATTATGCACACCGTAAACATCAACTTTCTTAAAAAAGAGCAATCTCTTGCATTTACTAGGGTTATTTTGTAGGGGAAAACATACATTCACGGGGGAAAATGGATTTTTGTAGAGGAAAACTTGGGCTATTGGACGTAGGGGGAAAGTAGTGTCCATAGGGGAAAATACACATGCGGTGTAGGGGGAAATTAAAATTTTGAGTGGCAATCCTGTTTGTCAGAGAGATACATGTAGGAAGAGCGCAAAATGTTGGATGTATCTCTTGAGGTGTGTCATCATGTGTGGGTGTATCTGTCAGACTCAAGAAGGTGTCATCACTTGGAAGGTTCCAACCTTAATTTAAAGAGTTTTAGTCATATTTTTTGACATTTATAAAGAGTTTGACCACCTTCTCTGGTTCCAATCCTGTCTTGTTTCCTACACTCTAACAGATCCCACACTAGATTTGAAAAAAGAGTCATGTTTGGACAGAGAAGAGTTTGACCAACTACTCCTCCTTCTACTTCTTCTACCTCCTCTTCTACTTAATTATCTTCCTTCTTCTACTTCTTCTACCTCCTCTTCTGCTCAATTATCTTCCTCCTTCTTCTTCTACTCATCTTGCCAGTGGTGTATGGGAGCAGGGCAGGTGCATGCACACTCACAGCTCAATTTGCAGACAACCAAAATTTTGGCTGAATTTGTAGAAAAGTGTAGACACAGGCAATTCCATACTGGAAAATTTGGAAGTTTTCACTAAATTATCCAATTTTCTCTTCAAAGTTCAAACAAATGACAAATGAAGATATGTGGTCATATGTCAAAATACCACAAGGTGATATTATAATGACTTGATCACTGGATTAATTTACTATTTGTTCAAGAAAGAGAAGGGTGGAAAATAGTCATGTATCATATGGGACATTGTAATATAAGTTTCTGTTCTTTTAATTCCAATCCCAACAAGAAATGCACTGTTTTTGTAATGTATTCATGTTTTCGAATATTTTTCTTCTGCAGCTTAGTAATCTATTTCTTTCATCCATCGCTATGAATCCATTTGCAGTAATCAAATCCAATTTGCCAACTTGCACACTGTATTACTTGTTGCTATTATATGTCTGACAAGCCTCCAACAAGCTGTCAGGTTGTCAAGAGCAATCTTTGTTTAGAAAAGCATGCATAATTTGCATACAATACCAAAATGGTCCACAAAAGCAAAGAAAACGGATCCATTTAGTCTAAGTTTCCAGACCTGCAGCTAGTGTCATTTCCCAAGCTGCCTTTGGATTAGGATTAAAAAGGAACAAGGTAAAACTTAGAAAAGGCCTAGGGACATCTCTCCATCCCATTTTTTATCTCTACAGAATCATGGAAATGATTTCATACTTGGAAATAATTCATAATTTTTTTTTCATGAATTGTCTGGTATACTTTTACACAAGACGTCTGGTGGATTTAGTCATAAATTTATGGATACTGTTGCCTTCCCTAAGGCGTGAGTTATTCTTATCAGATTGAAAGGATAAACGACTCCTTGCAAATTGTGGCTGAGTTGTGGTTAGTATGGTCTAACTTTAGAGGCATGAATTCATATCCGTTAGACATGACATTGAATGCTAGTGAGAGAACAGATCATGGGAATGTTGTCTTAAGAAACACTTTATTACACATTTGTTGACAAAACACATGAAACAAAAAGCAAAAACAAGCACTTGTAAACAGTAGGCCTATTGTTCTTTGATTTGTTTCTTTAATGTTTTATCGTTCATACCAAGTACATATATTTATTTATTAATGATTTTATTGTTCACAGGCTTTATCATTGCTAGTCTGAATTCCAGAGTCCGCCACTAGTGAATTCATAACGTTAGGCAGCCATACTGCATGTATATCACTGCAGATATATGTGTGAGATTGGACATACATAGTATTTCAGTGTATATAATCAATAATGAAAATTAACACACCGCCCCCCCCCCAAAAAAAAATTGTCTTTATGGATTTTGATGTGGTTTTAAATAATCTATAATTAACTAAGGGTCTTTACGGAAGGAGGGTGGAAGGGTTTCTGATACAGTCCACATCAACACCAAACATGGGTTAAAATTGACAGTGAAAGACAAGTCCATCAGCATTAACATTATTTGCTGATCATGTTGTAGTGTATGCAATGTACTTGAAAACCTTCTATATCTGCCTTACATCGATGTGACAACTGGACCCTCCAACCCTCTCTACAATACTTACACAGTGTGGAGAATGTACAAAATGTGACAAAAATGCTTGTGACGGAAGACAAAATGTTTGCTACCATGTCTTATGCAGGAAGCGTAATATGCCTCACATGTTTATTTTTGACTCTGTTTCTTGTGCTTCATATCCCTCGCAAATTATGGGGTGCTTGAGAAACTGTATGCCATCCTGTCGGCAACTTAAGGGGGATGTACCCCTTCAATATCCTGTCCACACCCTGCATGGAGGGACTAGCACGAGGCAGAAACCCCATTCAGATAGACCAACTTCGCCGGCTCTGAACCATCTCTGCTACCCCTCCACTTTCTGTCTGAATGGTTTAAGCCGGCGAAAAGGAGTATTAAGTGAGCTCACTCTGAAACACCTACAGAGGTGCTTCAGAGCCGGCGAAAATGAGTAGCTGATACGCTTCACCTTCTGTGTGAAAGGGTCTAGCCGCCTCTGCTACTCATTGCGAGTTCACCAACATCATGATCCAAGCCAAAAAACAAAAGATAATCGCACGTATATAGTATACACTTTCCTGTTCCGGTATCCCGAGGCGACTGGCGACTCCACCTTTCTGGTTGCCGAGTGATCGAATGGTTGAAGATGGCGAAAAGGAGTAGCTGCTATGCCTATTTTGCGCTATCTGAAGGGGGTTAATGGAGTGTTTTAAGACCGCTCCGAACCACCCCACCTACACCATTTTCTATCTGAATGGGGCTTGAGAGATCCATCTTGCCCTGCTAGGCAAACACCAGATTGCATTTCAAGTGATCTCTTTTCACACTTATCATATTGACACATTCGCCAGAGGAAATGCTCCGGAGCAGTTGCTCTTGGATTTAGGCAAATACAACTGTCATTACCTTAGATCTGCATTTATCAGATCTAGAGCCTAGGATAGAAGGGTTTGTCAGTTCTAACTGGTGCGCCTGCTCTCATGATCAATTGGTGGAATCTTTCAAGTCACAATTCTTCATGTACCATCTACCTTTTACAAAGTTGAGCCTACAATGATAAGAAGGCTACTTTTTAGTCAAAACAAATTTGAACAGAAATGTTCTCCATGTACCACTATAACACGCAAAACCTGAAGTGAATTGGTATTATTATGATCCGAAATAAAGACATTGTGTTCTTTTTTTTCAGTGAAGTTATACCTGTCAGTGTCAGGTAGTAGACCAGCTCTGCTCTCATGGTCAATTTGTTGAATTTTTCAAATCACAACTTTCCATGGAAATGTTTCTAATTCTTCGAGTTCGATCTAACTTTTATGGAGTTGAGCCTACAATGATACATACATTTCCATGAAAAAAAAATTAAAACAAAAGTTTTGTCCATGGTATAACAGGCAAAACTTGAAGTGAGTCAGTGAAGTTATTCATGTCAGGTAGTAGACCTCTGTGACAATATCCTATCCTAAAATGAAGAAGGGGTGGTGATGCAAATAAAAGTCCCAGAAATGGAAGCACACCGGGATACTCGAGTGTTTGATTTACACGATGTGATGTTTGCCAAACTACAACAGGGGATGTGTACTGATTACTGATTATATTAAGTTTTGTGACAGTGAAAAAATTAGTAGTTGGTTGTCACAGCTACATGCATTTTGCCTAAAAACTAATGAAAACTACCATGATAATGAATGTACTTGTACATATTCATATAAAGTTTACACTACAGTATGCCAGTACATTAGGAAAGATACATGAAAATGATAAATGATAAATTTGTCATATTTCCGGCAGATACAAGAAGATACAAGGCATGAAACAGTAGAGAAAAACACCAGATACTGGACAAACTACTATTTGGGTGATAGGAGCAAGAATTTTTCAAACACTTCTAATGACAATATCCTTTTGTTTACTTTACTTCATGCAAAGCTTGAAGGCAGATATTGTGACCATAATCATTAGGGTTTCCATTGGATCTTTAAAGATTGTGTCAGGGATGTGCAAGTCCATTACTTCCCTTCATTATCAATACCAAACGGTAGTTTAGTACTTACAAATGGTGTGCTGAAAGTTTGAGATCCATACGTCATGAATTTGTTGTTTTATGAGAAAAACTAATAACGACATGTTACCAGAATATTGTTCTTTCCGTGAGTTTCAATTTTGCTCAAACTGCGAATCGCGGTTATTGTGTAACGTCAGAAGACCAGCGCAGCGCACTGATTGGGTCAAACGGCTAACCTCCGCACGACATTTAGCTAACGGCTGATCGGACAATTTTAGAACGGCACGTGCATATTTGACGTCGCGGATTTTTTGAAAATGCTTCCCAGTAATTAGAAAAAGTATGAAGTTTAACCATCCAGATTTTCACCAAAACTCAATATTTTACCCCAAGTCTCTATGAGAGGTGTTTATTTATATCAATCTTCACATTGGATATGATTTCAGCTGATTTCATTCATTTAGATGTTTTTTGACGTGCAAATCAATGACACAATCTTTAACCAAGCTTTCCCAACATGAAATAAGACCCAACATTTCCAAAAATGAATCATGACGACATACTCACACAACCTACATGTAGAACAGGTGCAAGACATCCACTATTACATGCTACTCCAAGAAAAAAAAATCATACATGTATGGAAATTCAGAAGTCATGAAATGGTCACATCATAATGTGATGAAGACTGACATAATCTGGTTTCCTAGGCAACTGAATCAACAGATGGCCGAGAAACTTGAATTGATTTCACTCACTTTAAAATTCCCCAAATTGCACAGGGAATCCCTAAGCAAACACACACACACACACCATCACACACACACACACACACACACACACACACACACACACACACACACACACACACACACACACACACACACACACACACACACGTAGGTCTAAGGAAATTACAATCTTCTGTCATTTCCCTATAGTAGATGAGTGTTAAATACCTAATACCCCCACCAGGCCCAGCTCCAGCGAGGCTTGCAATATTTTCTGATTTGAGGACTGTGTACTATGTGAAATCTAGTCTATCAGCAAGAACTATATTTTTAGGCCATATCTGATAACAAAAATCATTCAAAAGTGAACTTGTAATCAGGCACAGCATAAATTTATAAATTGTAACCATTTCAGGTTTCATGAAGTACATTGATGTGTATCTCATTATCACATCATTCTTTTATCTAGAGTGCTAAAATGGTATGGAATTCTCTACCTAATATTATTTTGTCTCAGAAATAATCATAACTTTTGGCTCTTATGACATATGACATTTTGGGATTGAAATTTAGTTACTCTTTTCTGCCTTATATCAAAACAAGATGTTAACATTTTGTGAAGGAGGTGTCAAAGTCAATGGATATCATTTGATGCAGTATTTGGTACCCTGGGGTACCAAGTAGAAATCCACCATTTTGTTGAATTATTTATTTATTTTTTAGCACTGTGCCCTGGGTTACAAAATTATGTAAAAGTTATGTAATAAGGGTGAAAATAACACATTTAGCTTCATTTTTACCCCATTTTTCATAAGTTTATGCCTTTTTGTTGTGCACTTGCACAGCCTCTGCATCATTACCACTGATTTCAGTGATCATAACTGAAGAAAATATATTTTTTAACACAAGAGGGCGCTGCACAACGCGGTACCCCGGGGTACGACGGTACCCCCGGGTATGGCGTGGTGCATCATTTACTGATATCCTCACCTGAAACACCAACTTTGTTAACGATAATGCTGCTTTTCATGACATAACATTTTTACACATTGTTGGTAGTGGTCTTCTGTTAATGGAAGCTTCAGTTGAATGTACTGTAGGATAACATTATGTAGATTCATTGATTTTTTAATTCTACATGATGAATTCAAACTTACATTGGGCCTTGAAATAAGACTATCCGCGTGAAGTCTTATTTCTCCATAGACATGGCATTTACAGTAGCACTTCCGAACAACTAACACAGGAAATGTCATAGCAGTGTGGTCTTTACATCATGGCATGATACATTATTCTGTTAGCTAGAGAGTAATATCGATGTTAATTTTGTTTTCTTTCATGTGCGTGACTCCTTTTACTGGTTGGGTCTTAATAAAGATCACACAATTTTTAAAAGTTTTTACAACAATTTTATCCTATTGGTATTTGTCTTTTACAAAGTACCCTACAAAGGCAGCTATACGTAACTTACACAACATACAATTTTGAGCATTAAAGTGATAGGCTAACATTGTGGAGCTTCAATTTAAAAAATTGTCAAACTTTGATATCTGAGCTACATAGTAGTGTTCAAATGGACAAATAAACACCCTAGAATACAAAAGTTTGGAAAGTTACACTGCCAATGGCAAGTTATACATGAATAAACAATAAAACTCCGGGCGAGTTTTATTAACCTGGGTGTACACACAGTAAGTCTATGGGAGGAAATGGCAAGTGAATCTGGTCAACTTACGATTTTCACTTTTTTAAAGCACTAAATAATCATTTTGAAATACATTTCTTTCAGTGCTTCATTTTTAGACCTCATCAAAGACACTGGTAGCAAGGGGAATCATGCGGCTCAGATTTTTTTAACTGTGGTAAATGTTAGCCAATACCTTTAAAAGAAGTGTTAAATCATATTTTTAACAGATGAGATGTGTGTCATCAAAAGGATAAAAACCAGGAAATCAAAGCTGAATTACAGTGTGATCAGTTCATGTCATAGATAGACATTTTGAAAAATGACCATTTTTGAAGGCCTAAGGAAAAAAGTGATAAGATATGAAGGGTTGCTTTATGAGTTATTGTGGAGGCTATCACTAGACAAACTGAATAATGCTAAACTTTCATTAGGCCTTCAATAATGGTCATTTTTTTTTAAAATGTCCATCCACAACACTAACTGAGTACACTCATTATAATTGCATTAAATCCATATTAACAAATTGGTGATAAGCACTGGTGTAAAACTAAAACTACATTCAATCAGCTAACCTTCCACATTAAACATATGGAATTGTATAATTTAGGAGGCAACATGCCAATTTATTTCCTTATGCAACCTGCTTTTCTGCAACCACAGTTTGAGTGTAATGATCATCTGAATGATGTATACCATATTTATGTGATTATGAAGTGTGACTAAAATCTTTTTAGATGCCAGTACTCTTGTTATAAGTCACCAACTTGGCACAGACCCACTTTTAAGTGGAGTCTCAAATCCCAGACAAGTTGACCAAATTGTTACATTTAGGATTGAATGTAGATCCCCTCTACACGCAGGGCCACATTTTTTTCCAACTGTCTGATTCACGTATGTCCCTGTACATGGGGGCAAAAGGGTGACGAAGTGTCACATTACATTTATCATGAGCATGCATATTTATGCAAGTTCTTTTATCTTTATTCAAGTTTGCCCTGAACTTCTGTCCATTCATCCAAACCACCGACTTTAGTTTAAGCACTGGGTGGGACACGATTTTGACAAATCACCTAAACCTGGGATTCAGACTCTTTTCAGGTTATAGAGTGGTTATTACTGGTGTCACCTGTTGGCAAACACTTGTAATAGGTCACAGGGGTTCACTGCCCGCTCAAATGAAAGGCCGTTCTCCTGGAAGTACTTGGTCTGTGCACATGTTGGACCGTTGACAAGTTTGCTTCCTCATTGCGGGTGCATTAGTGAGAAGTTTCATTAAATGGCAAAATACTGGAAAATGTCAGATTTGAGTTGTTGCAGTGTTTCATGTTTCATTTTTGATACATGAATGTCTCAGATTTCATAATTTTTCTTGGAGATTAAGAATATCTCAGGAGGGGTGATGGGTTTTTGAGTAGCTAATCATCTCTGAGGCAATATTCAGAAATTGGTAGGAAACGATTCCTAATCATTTGGGGAATTCCTTGATAAATGTCATAGGGACGTAAATACTGCTTCAGCTTGACTACTGCACTTCCCTCTTGTGTTTCAGAGTGGGTAATGAACAGTGCAGGTGCAGATGTCCAGGTTTTGATGACTAAATTAACCACCAATATTATATTGTTTTGACAAGAATGAACTTGCCAATGGTTGATCCTCTCACCAAAATAGTCTTCATAGCAATTTAATTGCTGACCTGAAATATGGCACTAAAAATTCTGACCTGAAGGGAAGCAATATTTTGTTTGAGAAAGGATAATTCTTTTTTTAATGGCTTTGTTTGTGTCTGTGTGTTTCTATTATCCCCCATGCCAACTGATGCCAACACTTCTATCTCCGTTTAATGATATACTGCTGTAATATTACTGATTCAAACATTGCCATCTACAGTGGGATACAAGATTTACTCAAATTTTAAAAACTCAGTATGGCATGACCAAATTTATTCAAATTTTCAAAGTTGGATAATTTCTAAAAATGTGCTGGATTCACTGAATGCATGCATGAATGTCTGTAGAAACTTCTCTCCTTTCGTCAAAGTAAATGTAAATTGCTCATCTACAAACCTGTTATTACAATCCTGAATTCTTGATCCAAACTTGTCACAAGAACATTGCTGGCATTCTGTTGCGTAATCTGCCCTGTAGAAACCCGCTGCACAGTCGCTGCAGAGAGGTCCTGCATGGTGGCTGTGACAAATACACCATGTTGATACGTTGTCGCAAGATGTGTAGTTGACTGTTCCTAGATGATCACAATAACAACCTGTAGGTAGAAAAGAAAAGCAAAATATGCATTTTTTAAATAACAGAAAATTTTCAATAATAGTTTTGAGAAGGGCACTGAAGTTTGAAGTGGTTGGTCAGAGGGGAAGGGGGCGACCAAGGAAGACATGGAAGAAGCAAGTGGTGAGGAGTAGGAGGGTTGGATTGAGGGAGGAGGATGCACCAAATAGAGTATAGTGGAGGGAGGGGGGAAGGGCAATTTCTATGAGTGCGAGGTAAATCCAGCCACCATCCGTAGTTGCATGGGGACTAAACCGGATTTAAAACCTGGATTACTACTACTACTAGGATACAAAAGTTGGCAAACACTGGTACGCCATACTGCACCCATGATTCTAATTCTTCCGTTTATTTTGCCATACCCCCAAATAAAGAAATGAATATAATTATACTATAACCAATATTTCATTTCCAACCACGTGTACAAGTGTACATTCATGGGTATAATCATTTTATTTTTATCATCTGCTTACATGAATGAAAAAACAAACAAACAAAAAAAGCCCAAAGGAAGATTGTGTATTATTTTCCATCAGTAAAGATCATAGAACGGTTTTCTCATAAATGAGTGGAAAAACAATTATAGGGTAAAAAGTTAAAGAATTTGAATTTGACCTATACACTCAAATCAAACCCTGATAAACAAATTTCATTGTATTGTATGTAGAAGAAGGATTTGTCAATTGGTAAGAATGCAACCTTCGGCTTGTCAAAATCATGTATCTACAGTCAGTAGCTTCAACATGAACTGTTTTCTTGTTTTAGGTCAACATGCAGACTATGCATCATCCTTTATACATAGTTAATTATTCAGCACAGTTCAAATATACTGGGTTAATCTCAATGATATAGAATTGTAGCTGAGATTGAGATTTATATGCTATTTGGATGACTCACTGCTAGCTATACACACTACATATATTGTAAATGAAGAATCATATATTGTAAATGAACAATTGTATTTTTCTGGGAGCAGCAAAATAAGATAAATAGATTCCATGATTTGTAGACTTCTCAGATGTACTACAGAACTGAACATGCAGCTATAATTTAAGTACATAGAATTATGTTATTTAAAGGTCCACCAACTCCACTGTAAGGGTAGAGGGGAATACTTTCTTCTTTTGACAAAATGACAAAAATGTGGACACCAGAGTTTTCCCAGAATGCAATATATTGAGCCTTGGGTATGTAGTTAATTAAAAGCAAAGTATTCATTTGCTTGCTAATTTTGAGTGAATATTGAAATGTGGTCAGTGCACTACATGTCAGATTCAGATTCATTCTTTTATTGTCATCATGGAAATTCATTTTGTTGGCATTACAAATATATACCTACATATATACATATATATACTGCACAATACAATTCAATAATACAATTATATACACAACTTAGATACATGTACATATATATGAATAAACAAATAAATAAATTTCCCTTTCCAGTCATAGTACACAAAATGTCCAGGATAAGAATAGACAGGAATTGACTAATATTTACTGCAAAAGTGTTTCTAAGCACTGAAATAATAAATTAAGGTGCGATTTAAATGAGAATATCAAAGTTTATTCTGGATTTCTTTTCTGTGTTATACCCACATTCTAGTCCTGAGCAGCCTACATTACCTATACAAGAATCATAAAAAGTGAACTTCACATGTGTGGTTCTGGCATTCATGTGTCAGTATGTTGTGCTGGAATGGTTACTGACATACATGCATATTGGATTTCTTTGCAAACAAGATTTCCAACTTTAAGTGAATGTACTCTCGTGTCATGCTGCGGCAAGTATTCAAATTACTGGCATGTCCCACTGGTATTATGTGCATTACATACAATTACATTCACCAAGAGGTTTCTGTAATGTCCCATGCCCATATAAAGTACCAGCCCTCCCATGCATGTGCATAATTTTGTATTCATGTGCACGTTACTTTTGTAAACTGGTTCAATGTATTGAAGAACGCAGATAGAGTAGTAATCTTGCTGTTGTACACCCATCATACATTTTACCCGAAAATGTGAATAAATATCTGTGTACAAGAAGCTATTTGATTATAATTATGGCAATATATCATTTCTTTACCCAACAATCCCTCTCAAAAATAAATAAATAAATAAATACATAAATATATAAGTAAATAAACGAATAGATAATTAATTGTTTTTTAATTGCTTTGTTGAGACATGTGAGTTTAACCCTCTCAGTACATGTACCACTGCGAACTTTCATAGACTTTCCATATATTCTGGATGTGAACTGAAATGGTTAAAGTGATAATAAGCATTGTGAAAACTGGTGGACATAAGGAGTGACGCACGCGGTGCGCACACGCGTGGATTACCTATAACGTGTAATTTCGTCATCAATCGCACCGATGCCATCTTTGAAATTTCTCATATTCTCGTGAGAGTAGAAACGGGGCCGAAGTGATTGAAAAGTAAACAAAATCCTATGTTTCATGTTAAAAATCATTTCCAGAAGGTTTTCTTTTCACTGGCTTTTCAAGTTTGAATTTCGTACACATTTTTCACTTTCACAAAAAGGTCTATGGAAGAGTGAAGAAATCCAAAGATTCACTGTATAACCGCTTGGGTACAACATCTATAAAATCTGAAACGATCTCGTATCAACCGGCGCAGGTTTTGCAGGCTGGGACTTCATCACATGCCTATATCAGATCCATTGCAGGTCTTTACTCGGCTGACGTTTCTATGAGAAAATCATTGATCAATCGGAAAATTGTCTCCCCCAAGCAGAAAACCTAGGGATGACGGTAAATGGCGATACTATTACGGCAAAGGGAGACATTGCATATCGTAAATCCTTCCGCGCGTGAAGCTAGTAAACAAAGAAGATGTCTTTCCGCAGAGATTTGGAAGAAAAATCATCCTACCAGTGTGTATCTTGTTGCGAACTAATATATGACCATGAAGGGAGCTACACATTCAAAGATGCTACTCAATACAGCTAACCCCTATTTTGATAATGAAACGCACGTCCTCATCGTGGAGGCCGTCAAGCACACCGTGATAAACAACTACACGGTGACCCAAGCCGACATGATCTTGTGTAAAAATACGTAACTTTCCATAATGCCTACTCATCTGCTCACTCACAAGGTATAGGATAAATCAAAATCATTAACTGTAAAACCTACACATTGAGTCATGAAGTCAATATGCAAATAACAAAACAACATACCATGTTTAAATGGTAACTTAGCATGACGGCCTCTAGGGTTCCATGATTAGGAGTTCACTGTCTCAAAGCCGCCCCCCCCCCCCACAACAACACACACACACGTATTAAACGTACATGTACGAGAACAGTGTTCTGAGAATGATTCAATGACTCAGCAAGACAGGCGCCAAAACTTCTCTACTCGATCAAGTACCCACAATTAATTCGTCACATAACTCTTCTGGGCCAACAACTCTCCCTGGGATAATATGTGTGTGACGAACATCGTGTTGGAGGTCATGATATGAACTAAGTTGCCATGCATAAATCCGAGAGAACAATCTGATCTGGTTACAGACCAAAGTGCTAACCACAAAAGTGTGAAGGAAATAAATACTTGCCTCAAGTTAGACACTAATCGACGTCAGAGGAAAGCTAATAGCTGATGCTGGATAATCTTGTTGTCTGAAGTGGGTAAACATGTAATTGTAACCTACTTTGGCAACAAAAGTACAACAAATCCATATCAGGTGCTGATGCACAAAGACTCATACCTATTACTGATACTGGTAATTTACATCTTACTCTAATCAATAAACCTTTACACACAATAATAATTAATCATAGTACAATAATAAATTGATTAATTTATTAATGACTAAAGAAATGAAAATCGAATCATTAAAATAAATGTAACCAGTATTAATATAGTGGCTTTAATCTCAATCTAATCTCAAAAAAATTATACCCTTTATCCAACCAAACGTATATTTCCAATGCTGATTCTCATATAATAAATTCAAATTGTAAAGTATATAGTATAAAGAATAAAAAAAAAAAAAAAAACAGTAGTTTTTTTTTTTTACTTGGTATTTGGTCAAATATTGCAGCACTGTTTCATCACTTGAAGCTATCTGTGGTAATGACTTTACATGAAATACTGAACTTTTTTCCTCTCCTGTCGCTAAGTGGTGTGGTTATCTTGGTCATAGCTATCTGACCTTTTTGCTGAAGTATCCTTGAATTAATATTCATGATCTGCTTTACAAGTAAATTATTAAGTTCGCCACCAATTTCAAGGACTGAAAGATTCAAATGGCAATACTGGATCATTAAAATTAGTTTTCTAATGAACCATACTTCCAAATAGATTGATCTTAATTCCTGTGACATTGCAGTTAGCAGCAGGCAATTTGAAGGCAAAATACTACTAATAAAAAAAAATAAAACTGACATCTTTTAAGCGGAGGATTACATTCTTTCACAAGGAAAAATCGTTGCAACAAATAATAGTTTCTTCTAAACTACACTAACTGTAGTCAAAATTTGTACATTTCATATGTTTCATGTTCAAAATTAAGTAAAATGTTAATTTATTTAGCAATGAACAAAATCCTTTTATACCAGAAAATTAGTTTTTCAACTGACAGTACACACACGTTGGCATCATAGAGTTCAATAGCAAATAATTGTCAGTAATAAATAATTGTAATCTTTGGAAATGCACAACATTCAATGCTAAGAAGCAAGCTGATCATAGGATAAGAAATAATAATAAAATAAGAGTTTAAAGTCTGTGGCTATTGACATGATTCCAAATAGCTTCAAATTCGCCTTACATATTTAAAGCCAGTACTCTTACAAAGATAATAAATACGCGAAATAGAAACTTGTGTGTGGAATTATGAACCATGAAGACCCTCGAACAAAAGTAGCACTCAGAATGTAATTAAGCTTCACTCATCCATTTAGGTGTGGAACATTCCAATAAAATAAAATGAAAGCCAATCAACGATATAAATCAAATTAATCAATCTATTACATTTTACATAGATTTTATAACCTTGATATTGATTGTGTCATTAAATCTAAGCCAGTTTTCCTTTCTATTTTCTCCTTCAGAGTTTCCTGAATGAGTGGCAAGATGCCTCCCAAGTACCGCCGCAAGACCTACACCAAAGTCGAGAAACAGATCCTCATCGAGCTCATTGAACCCAACCTAGCGGCCATCACGGACAAACGGAAGGAAGGCAAGGTGCTCTACGACCAGGACAGGGCGTGGCGTGAGATCGCCATGCTCTTCAACGCTCACCGTGATACCGTGTCAACGAGGAAGTCGTACGATTTGAGAAGCGCCTGGAAGTATCTAACTCAGGTGCAATTTCCGAAGACGCCACCAATGCAGATAGTGTTGGATTATCTGAATGGAAGGAAGCGACTCGTCAACTATCGGGCCTTGCTCATGGCTGCATCTCACTGGAATCTAGATGAAGGTAGTCTAATTCTGTAGCTTTAACCCTCTCTATACCAATGCCAGAAAATTCCACAGACCTTGCTTGTGATATTCCTAGCGTGGTACTGAAAGGAGTAATCACTGATAACCCCACCCCCACCAAAAAAAAAACTACTTGAAAAAAGAATCATGAGAGCAGATTGTTCACCATTTGATCTGAAGACAATCGCCTTGACATTGCAAAAATTGAATAAATTTAATTATAATTGAAAGTCTTACCTCTTTAAACCCGTCCCGCTCCTGTAGTGGAATCAGGCAGTGCCTATCTCCGTTTCAGTAACCCTAGGCAAAGTGGCTGCACAAGACAGTTCGACTACAGTGGGGGGTTAGTCTACTGGTAGTTCCATGCGTTTAACTCCCTACACCTTTAAATATCCGAGCGCCAGGCTTGAGGCAGTAGGTTACCATTTTTATAATGGTCTTTGGTATGGCCCTTCCACGAACTGAACTGGCAATCTCCTGAACGAGAGGCGGATGCTCTATCACTGAGCTAACTCGCCGGTGTCTTACCTCAGCTGTAACCTAATCCCAAACTCTTGCTCCCTCTAACCCTAATCCTACATCAAACCAAAACCTAAACATAACCCAAAATTCAACTCTGTGTCATTTCAGGTATTAGCAGAGCAGTTGTTATAGTGCTTACTGGTTTGATGTAACCCTTTGCTCCTTTGCTTTCAAAATTTCTTGACTCCTGTAGGTTAACCCCTTGGAGACTAAGTACGAGATACCTTGTGCTGGGGTTTATGGAAAATGCATGCTATAGCGAAATCAAATTGACTCCAAGGGTTTAACACAGAGAAAATTGAGCTCTCAGAAAAAGTGGGTCAGTTCAACTCAAATCAATCTTTTTTTGTCTCTTTCAGATGTGACAGTTCGTCAGCGCGGCAAACGGACGGTCTACAAACTCTACGAGAAGGAGCTTCTCCTGGAACTGGTCACGACCAGATGGTCAGACGTCATGCTGACCGGTCCGGAGCTGATGTGTGAATTCCGACGGGACGGAGCGTGGCAAGATATCCACAGGGCATATAACGACGATCCACGTGCATTCACTCAAAGGTACCTAGGAAATGTGCTAACCCCACACATCTCGATACCAACATTCAGTGTGTGTATCAGTCAACCTAAACACCAAATTTTCAGAAGCAATCTCAATAAGTTTTACAACCTGTCACTTATGCTCAGAACACAAGTCAACATTTAACACAAAATGTGGGTACATTTTACCACTCCCAGGTAAAGTTATAGTACACGAGACACAGCGAAATGCATATTGGACAATATCGTGTGACACCAATGGACATATCATCCTTGGGGTGACAAAACTTGGTATCTCAATTTTTGGTGAAAATAATATTTTTATCTTATTTTATTTTAATTGATTTTGTAGGTAGGAAACCAGATTTTGTTCTGTCCAAATCAAAGTTTGTCAAATCTCAGATATAGAGTCACTGGCATCCCATTTGTTTCCGTGATAAAACCATCATGATGTTCTCTCTCCTGAACATTTACAAATTTTGAGAAACAAGGTTTTTGTCATCAGAGCGATGATATGCAGTATCAAATTATTGATGGTACTGACACAATCTTTGTATTAGCAGAATACAACACATCATACGCATACGCAGGGGGGTTGTTTGGGGTGTTCAAACATTAACACCCCCAAACACCCCCCTATCACCCGTAATCACCCCCTTTTTTCACGATATCACCCCTTCCTTTTTTCGTCAAAAGGGGGTGTCTGAAAATGTAAAATAATTGATTTTTCTTGGGATCTTGGCCAAATTTTTTTTGTAAAATCTTATGAGGAAAAATTAAGAATTGAATTGGAAATGAACTTCATCACACTTCAAAAGATTAACCATAAAATCTCTCTGCTTTCCAGGTCAATAAGAGACCTGAGGTACTGCTGGAAGTACATGGTGCAGCAGGGAAGGCACGTAGAGGCCAAACTCAAGCAGCAACGACCCGGGGAACCCCCCTTCATCCCCACCCCCACGGAATCCATCTATCTCAAGGTCCGACAACTGGAACTGGATTGCGGGAGCCGATACTTGCCATGTTTCTCACAACAGCCACCACCGCCGCCAACACCAACACCTCAGGAACAGCAACAACTACAACAACAGCAGCCACAACAACACCACCAACATCAGGAACAACAACAACATCAACAACATCACGAACAACATCACCAACATCAGGAGCAACAGCAACAACTACAACAACTCCTGCCACACCCACTTCAACCACAGCCGCCACAACACCACCAACACCAGCAACAACCACAGCAACCAGGGTCTTAACGGAACCAGTTTCTTTTCTGTTGTTGTTTTTGTGCTCTTTTATTGCTCGTTTTCAAACTACGATACTACTGTCCTTTCTTCTTGTTGTTAATGTTACTCACAAGATACCCGTGGACACTAACGTGTTATGTCTCAGGTTTCCATACTGATCAGTGTTTAGTTCTAGGAAAGAACTATTCGTTGGTTGTCCAGCAGAAGGGCCCTAGCATATGTTCCCAACACAAGGGCCTTAACAGTAAATTTCCTCTAATTTGAGAAATATTGTCGTATTTGATATTTGCACTTAACTCTTTACACGCGTAGTTCGCACTCATGCTCTCCCGGCAGCGTGCGGGATTCACATTTCACGCTCAAACGTAGAAATGATTTTATTCACCCGATTTATTCAGATTTTCCCGATGGTAGCGGTATTCGCTTTGTATTGTTTACATTCCTCAAGTACGGGGTATTATGTAAGATATTCTAAAAGAACCATAAAAATCGATAAATACAATCAAGGCCCTGTAATACAAAAGAACGCTGGATTAGACGGAAGTGAATTTTGAAAAGAACACTCAAAGTCAATTACAATAAGACACGCTTTTCACTGATAATCTCTTCATTATCTCTATTCATTGACCTTTGGTGACTCATCTCTAAGTTGTGACAAATCAGATTTCTATATGCTGCTTGTGGTTTACCCTCTTGTATTATTTGAATGGAGACATATATTATCAAGCAGGACGCGTAGAACTTCATGTATATTGGTTGCAATTAGGCATTACTTTACAAAATCCAGATGTATATTTCCAAATAGCCTTATGCAATCAGAAGGTCTGCAAAATGTACTTCAACTTTGCTGCACAACATTTTTTCCTAAAAACGATGTGTGAAAAGTTATAGCTAGTTGAAGTCAGTCATTCAATTTCCTTTCCCGTAACTGAGCGCTCTTAAAAAAAAGTCCGCACGCAGGGGTTTCACGGTCCCGCACACAAAGTTAACAGACTGAAAGATGGATCTAAAAATATTTCACTACTTTGATTTCATATCAAAAAGCCAATGGTTACAAGTAAGAGACAATTTAGTGTTAAGGCCCTTCTGCCTGGAACATATGCTAGGGCCCTTTTGCCAGACAACCAACGTATTTGCTGTTGTCCTTTTTTTGACATGGTGAGTGGTGACCAAGAAAGTTAATCAGAAAGAATTTGACATTCAAATTTTCAAATTTCATACAAAGTATTCAAAGTACTTGTAAATATTTTGAAAGTATTGCTGATCCTAAGCAGTCTTGGGAGATTTGACTTCGAGATAATGCCCAACTTACAGTTTTGCTGCTTTTTATGTGATATGTGTAAATTTCAATATGTCTTGGACTCAACCTTTGAATTATCTACTTAATCTATAGGCCTACAGATCCGAGACATGATTTTTCACATGGCATACTTGTGAAACTGTAAATATCATGTCTTAGATTCAACCCTTTAATAATCAACCTAATAATAAACATATCACCCAAACACAGCAAGTGAAAGTATTATTGTAATCAGTAGGTACAGATATCAATAGTATTGCCATTTTAACTCTCGGAGGTCTGTAGAAAATGTATTTCATAACAAAAGCAAACTATTCCCAATTGGTCCAACTGACAAAGAAGGCTGGTGCAATAATTAATGAATTGCTGTATATCTACAATTTATTCGGTGGACTATCATAATAAAGAACAATGATATAACAAAATGTCCATATAACAAATTTATTTGCTGGCAAAGTTGAAATTTTCTTTGTGTTTTATTCTTTTCACAAGCCTGATATAAAACGATTTTGATACATGTATAACCATGGACCTTCCATGATATAACAAAGTAATTATCTGGTCCCAAGGAGTCTGTTATAACGAGATTCCTTTGTATACACTACGAGTAGGTTCTTTGGCACATTTCTTGCAGAATTTCCACAATTCAGACCAGTTTTGAAATGGCCCTTATTTGGTAACGGGGGGGGGGCTGCAGTGGCTTGGTGGATAAGGCCTTGGCTTCCAGATTCAGAAATCCTGGTTCAAATCCTAAAATAAATTTCTTTCTTGACAAGAAATATTAACTGATATGTATTGGTCAACTCTGATTTTCTGTACATTGTATTGTTGTACAGTGTAAAAGGATTGTTTCATACTGTACATATTATTAAATTTATGTGGTACTGTTAAGTCTGTCAAGTGGAGAAGTAGAAATAGGAATTGAATTTGTTTTTTCTTTGCCATCATTTGTACCATATTCTGTACACGTACCAAAACAATCTCTTCTCATGAAAACACGAGTATGTGGAAAAAGTGCCAATCAAAAAACATTTCTAGATTACAGTCTTGTACATTATTGTCCGTTACATATGTTTTGTGTTAGTTGTAAATTGTGTAGTAGTTGCAATATCAGTCAAGATATTGAGCCTTCTTTTTTTATCAAATATAGAAGGCTAGAATATCTTTACTGGTGGATAATAGTACAACTCAATAAAATGACTCTGTTTATTTATTATTATTCACATTTCACCTGCTTTTTTTCAACATTTTGTTTCCAATCCATCTCGGTCTTGAAGACAAGGTGAAATTACATACATGTAGAAGGGAGTTTGATGTTTCAAATTGTTAACAACTATTCATAATCTATTATCTGTACAATAGGAAATATTTCTGGTATTTATATGTGTACTATTGTTAATCAAATGTACTACAATCATTGTAATAATCTTATTTGAGTGAAATACTACAGTGTGTCCATGTATGCATAGGATATACATGTAGACATGTATGTTTAGAAATACAAACATCAGGATAGACAGTAGTCATCACCAGATGATATGTTGTGTTCCTTTATTTCTTTTTGTCTTTTGTTATTATTTTTAGAAGTCAGAACCAAAACTACAGACATTTCAGGAACGGTTAGCATTAATATTGCTGTACTGCCAATCTTTCGCAATAATACATACATGTACATGAATTCAAATCCTCCATGAATTCTACTACATTAGATTTGACTAGATCCAGAAGTCACTACTTGTTCGAGAATTAGAGTACAGTGCACTCCCGTTATAACGAAGACGGTTATAACGGAATTCCTGTTACAACGAAGTAGAAATTCAGGTCCCAAAATTATTATCTATTTATCTTTGTATACTTTCACTGTTTGGTTATAATGAAATTTTGATACAACGAAAGAAAACTGCCGGTCCCGAGGACTTTGTTATAATGGGAGTCGCCTGTATTTTAGCAAATAAGAGTTCATAGTCATTGTAAATGTTTGAAAGCATAGCTGTAGATAGCATGTAGAGGAGGAATTTTAGGTAGATGATATCTTAGACCCATTAGAGACAATTTGATTTCCAATATAACACACATTCTCCATACACCTCAGCCCAAGATATCTTGTTCGTGGTCTCCGATGGGTTTCGACAGTGGTTCTCCAATAACTAATTTTGATATAACATGCTGTTCGTGTGGACCTACCTCACCTCAAACGAGTAAAAAGGGTTGTTTTTCATGGTCGGGCGATGTACTCGCGTACATTGAAAAGGGTATCAAAATCGCCAAAATCAGGAAAGAAGGGTATACTTTAAACAGAATGTTACTTTAAAAGGGTATCTTTTCAGACATGAATACTTGTTTAGGGTATTCTGAGATCGACAGATAATTACTTGTTTAGGGTCCATTTTGAAAGTCCATACATGCGCATGGTATACACCTTGTAATGACACTGCCCCCCCCCCCCTCCCCCCCGACCCCCAACACCCAGAGGACATCCAGATACATAAATTTATGTGATACATGTAAAAGCATACTTCACAATAAATGTTATTACAGATCAATGATTATTACTGGGAAATTTTGTACAATCAGTATTTGTTATTCAACTGCCACTTTACTTGGACAAAGTAGTTATGAGGATCATGTGTTTGTAGAAAATGAAGTTTTATATTATACATTCTTTTAAATGTTTCTGTGATTTTCTAACAAAAATAGGAGTTTTCAGTAAAAAAAGATCATTGTGCATATAAGTGACAGTGTTAGCCTCAGACAATGGGTCTGTATTAGCAGATAGAAACATCAAAGTTGACATTAAATCTATTCCTGTTGTTTATATGTCACAGAACTGGTATTTGACAAAGTTCAATTATGGTATTATTCTTTCGTGTTCAAAGTTCAATTGCATGATATGTGAGATAAATTTATCAACTTCAGCAAGTGTTATTGTTTTGTATTCTAGGTCACTGTATTATGTTAATACAACTGTTATATTGTTCTGTGAGAAGTTGTATAATGTTGTTTTTTAAAGAAGAATATTGTATATTGTTTTCAAGTGGGAATATGTGTCAGACTCAAATAAAGTGCATAACCCATGAAAATATTGTTTCTTGTATCGTTTTGTTGTGTTATATTGTATCTCTGAAGAATCTTTATCTCGCCAAGACTTCTGAACAACATTTTCCAAATGATTCATACATATTACAGTGGAAATATTTAATTCTGCATTGAAAAAATAAACCAAGAATGGCATTTTCATTAATTTATTCAAATTATCTGATCACAGCAAAATGTTAGTTGGATTTTTTCCATCAACAAAATATGACTAAATATTAACACTGGCGTGAGGTAATTATGAAATAAAATTGTACAGAACACAGCCAGTGTCATCAAGCACATGTATCGCATTACAATAGGACAATGGAGAAAGTATATATAATTTCAGATTTATTAATATATTTTATCATCTCTGGTTTTAGCAGGAATATCCAAACCAAACAACATAGGCCTACACTTTTACACCTGTGATGTATCTGTAAACCTTCCCTATTTACTTTAAACTTTATTGTTCCATTATATACATTTTTTTATTATACATGTATAATATCAATGATTACCTCTTTATTTATTGAATTTCAAACATATTGTTCGTGTCTGATGCATATTGTTATATTATTCCAATTGTAATACTTATTTTTCATGCTTTCTATGTATCGCTGTTGTTCTAGATGTTTTGCATGTTAACCCAAATTAATTTTCCATGGTATTTATTTGGACGAAATAACAATCTAAAATTGAAATTGAAATTATGGCAAAAGATTTATATATTTTTTATTACTTATTTTATATACTTATTCATTTTTTTTTTTTTGCAATTTACAAGAATCACTTTTACAGACAAAACTATATATTATATACAGTTATGCAACTCTGTTTGAAAATTGTTTTATTTTCCCATTTTTGTAATCATTTCCCCAAATTCCACTTTAAGACACAAATCTGAATAAAGCCACTATGGTGATTAATCATTTTATTCCAAATCAGCTGGCATACCTACAAACATAAACACACACACAAACACAAACACAACATACACACACACACACACACACACATACTGCACATTTCTACATGAAGCTAATCAATCCCTTTAAGCATACTGTATTCAATGTTGACGTGTTCCATGAGCTCGTTGCAGAAGAAAGATAATAAATATCTGTGTTATGAATTGTGTTCACGCCTCTGCACTACCCTGGTTTATTACACAGCTGTACGATAGTGCATTGACTTGCATTCTGTGTCTGCTTGGAGAACGGAATGGGCATTCAAACAATTCTCCCAGGAATGAGTGTAGGACAGAAAGCATTTTTTTTTTTTTTACATATTGCAGTAATTCCACAATATTACTAAGGGGATTTCAAATTGTATGACTGTTCCTTCATTTATTTAAGATATATAAAAAGCCCAGTTATTTTGAAACACTCATACAATCTCAGACCCATACTTTATTGTTGTTGAAATTTTTGTTTGTATGTTTTTTTTGTTTGCTCTGTAATGGTTGTGTTGTGATGGTATCTAATCATAATTTGCATTTGATTTTTGACAATTACTGCACTTGGCAGGAATCATTGGAAAAGCAAATAATTCCACATCTGATTACTGTCACCACAAAACCAGAAACACAATAGTTGACAAAATTTTCTGCTTAAATACCTACTTTCTTGCCCACACCGATCCAGCATTTTCCCTCCTATCTTAAAACCTACTGGCACCGCACACTTTTACTTGTCTGCATGTTGTTATCGTTTCTTATCGCTCCACGATACACATATCTCAGCACAACGCTCCACTTGCGTTTCAACCAGTTATCATTAGCGTTAATCGATCCATTCAGCTACAACTGAAAGAACATCCATTACCAATTCAAACCAGCGATAATGCATCAATCACGCTAGCACGCAGGCTTCAAAGGGTTGGGTAAAGCCCCGGGTCGTTTTAATCTTCCATGTCTAATACAGTGTGCTTTGAGGCAAAGTTTGTGTTTTGGTGCAAGTGATTTAAGATATGATCAGTGGCATGGCCAGGTATTTTCTCAATAAGGAGCACAGGGGCCAATTTTGTTTTGTACAGAGGACCCAGGAAGGGGGCATTGCTGGGGGAAAAAGATATAATTTTTAGTGTGTCAGAATATGGCATGATGTTGTCACAAGGATGGGGCAAATGAAGCATTGGTATTTTTTTTGGGGGGGGAGGGCTTATGCTTCCCCTGCCCCCCAGGCTATGCCCCTGGCTTTGAAGATTTTACAATACACTGCACTTTCAAAGACATTAAGAACCAGTTGTGTCAACATTAGCACAGATCTATCAATAATGATACAGCCTGCAATAAAAGACAGATCTACATTACATGTATATATGTGTATGCATGGGAGAACCATGGAGGTCCATGGGAGAACCAAATAAACCATGAAATGACATGCTAGCTGCATAGACTCCCTGTCTTACAGTTGTATTGCCTAAATATCTGCTCTGAGTTCTGAAAAAATACGGGGGGGGGGGGGATCATGGTTAGGTGGTAAGGCAAGGAGAATTTTTTAGCAAAAACATCCAGATACCACCAGAAATACTACATTTTAGGGTGTTAAGAATCTATGTAAACATTAAGCACTTTTCAAAGTGAATTTTGCTCTTTTATATGGAATAATAGTCAAGTACATTCATTTAAACAAAATTTCCAATGATTGAATTTATTTATCATGTTTCCTTAAAAAGTAGGAGGAATGCTTGTACAGGCCACCCCCTCTCTAAAAAGTTGGGGGATGTATCCAATATCTGCCATCCCCTTCCCTCTGGGATTTACCCCCTTGAGGCTTGGCTAACTGCCCATCATGATTTACATGTAGGTATGGTCAAGTTCCGCTTCTTCCACATCAGAGCCTGATGACCATTGTCATTCACTGGTCAGTTGGGATAGATAGTCCAGACAACCAGATTCCTACTGATCTACTCTTGAATCACAACTTTGCCTAAAAGCACACTATATTTCTGAGACAACAGTAGTCTGGAATGAGTGGAGTCCATATTATATAGCATATCTTGCTAGATGACCAAGTTGTTACTACTGTAAGTGTAGCAAGTAATTATTGCTATACTTAATCACCAACTTGGTCAAAAATAAATATACCATCTTGCCAAAATGTTGGTTAGCATTGCACATTTCCCAATTCCAATACAACTACACACACGTTTTGTTTCCATGAAACAATAGGTTGACCAAAAAAAAAATACAGTACATCTAATCCATTCGACCCAGTTATTTCCAAATCATAATCACAAAATGTATTGGACCAGAAATCCTGCCCTTGCAATACATAACAAGCAATCACATGTTTCAGGTAATCATGACTTTTGCACATGTCAGGCTTCAGTTAGTCTGGTTTCCAGACACCATTTCTATCACGTTTTTGCATTACGAAGTGAGGACACACAGTGCCAGTGTAGTCAGGGCTTGGTCATAGCACTTGCCTGCTTGCCCGGGGTAAGTAAAATTTCATGATGGACAATTAGCTCAAAGTGTTATAATTTAATTGCCCAGTTGGGCAAGTAAAATTGTGAGAGAAACATACTGTCAAAAATCTTACCAAAAGCGAATAAAATATGCCATAAACAAGCCTTAGTGGTTAAAATTAGCTAGGAATAATCATTTAAATATTTTTCTTTTTTTCAGGTAATTAAATTTTTATTTTGGGCAAGTGAAAATCTGAAAATGATAATTTTACTTGCCCAAAGGACAAGTAATAAAATAAGTTAGTGTGGAGCACTGAGTAAGCATACACCATATTTGATAGAAGGCACTGCTAAGCTAGCTCAACACAATTACACCTTTGCATACCAGTCCTAATAAACCAGTACGGCTTATTCTGAAAAGATGACACGAACGTAATGGTGTCTGGTAGCTAGACTTGACACACATTGACAGGATCCAATGCAGATGTGCAGGCAGTATACCATATGCATGTGCTAAATGATATTGTGTCAATTATGCAAGCTTCATTTCCTATTTATGCCATTTAGAAGACATAAATAAAATGACAGAAACACGAACAGCCAATAACTACATCATGTTATTAGTATGACTACCTTTGGGAGGAAAACTATGGTTGTTCTCTTCAGATGAGTGATAGAAATTAGATGAGAATAAAAAATGTGGAAATAAGGTCATGTCTAAAAATCTGTCTTTTGTTTTGATTGGGAGGAGTATATGGTTATTCTAATTTTGTTTTCTGAGTCAGTGCTTTAATGTTCAAAATGACAATTTTGAATATTACACAAAATCCCAACAATCTCACCATAAATATTTACACTTAAAATCAGGTTTTGTGAATCTAATTTGTGAAGTTAAAAATAAGCCACCACCCACATATAAAACACAGAAAATAAATAAACATTAAAGTATATACAAAATCTTACACATCAAATCAAGCTAAATTCAGCTTCCTGGATTTGTAATATACCATCATTTTTGTAAAGAAACACAATTTCTCAATGTCAGAAATTAACTCTTAACGTGCCGAAGTCCGAACTAAGTCGCAAACATGCACCACATTATGAAGACTTACATGTACATGATTACAGGAACTGGTTTTGCAATATACTATCTTTATGTGGATTACAGAATGGAGACATGTCCAGATACATTTCTATCCGGGCTTCTTCAAATGACATTCCTATGAATCTTCATCTAATAATCAGAAATTCAGATTTTTTTTTTAAATATCCTTTCATTTTTTTCATCAACAGATATTTTTAGACGGATGCAATTATTTTCTAGCAAGGACACACTCGATTGATATCTATATTAGTAAAAATGAATGCTCATTAAAATTATGACTGATATAGATTTGACGCAAATTGTGAAATGGAATTAACGATTTAGGACAACGTGATGACAGTTGCATTCGTTCCAAGAATGGAAGACCCTCAAAATGTTTGTTGTTAAATGGGAAAAGATACAAGCTAGATTAACCAGATTGCGTGTACTGGTACACTCTAGTAATTATGGCCCACTTACGGTAACATTTGTTTATCCATCATGCACTCATATGGCAATCTTACTAAGAATTTATACCTTTTATGAGCAGAAAAATCCATCGAGATCGTGATTTATACGTTCTCTGGCAGGAAGTGACTAACTTATGTGATGCTAAAAATGTATGATGAACTGTCCATGTAAAACAGTTCTTTCATTTTCCCATGAACATAGTCAGTATACATGGTAGATTGGAATAAAAATTACACATAATTTTGTAAAGACTGACCTAATGACTGATCTTAAAACTGAATGTACTTTACCTCAAACGGATCTGGTTATGAAGATGTAAATGCCATAAATAAAGATACATATTTTGATTCATGAACAACTGTTAGCCTGCACATGTATTTTGTAATTTTTGCCAGAGCTGGTATAAATTTAGGGTTGCTTCATTCTTTCCAAACATATAAAGTTTGCATGATTTTTTTTTTCAGTTATTAGGAAATTAAATGAATTCAGATTTATTCTTGCCTTGCTTCACTTGCCAGTTTTTACACAAATCAATAAATTAATTGATTGAGAGTGAGACAATGAGTACGGATTTACTAATCCTTCTTAATACTCTTACTCAATTTAGGCTACAATAGCCTTCTCACATTTACAAAAATACATCAACACACACACACACACACACACACACACATACGTGTAACTGCCGCCAAACGGGGACAGTAAAAAAACAAACCAC